>CABHPH010161433.1:0-46757 GCA_902168325.1 Peromyscus nudipes | reverse complement strand
TAGGTGTCTGGGTGACTTATCTAGAGAACATTGCTAAACCCCAATTTGCTGATTTATTAGTATCTCAGTCCTACCTCTGGGATGACAAGCTTGAACTCTGTGGGAACATGTCAGTGGAAAAGGGGCTCAGAAAGCATTGATCCAAAGAGTTCTTTTCAGAGGCATTGAAGCTGTTGCCTGGGAAAGACACAGCTAGAACAATAGGCAAGGCGTGGAACCAGATCAGCCCAACCCTACTGGCTCCTTACCAAGGAGATATGTTCTCAAATGCCCACAATTGTTCCCTCCACAGTAGGAAGAGAAAAACAAGGCCACATTGTTCCTGGAAGATTAACACATGTATTTAAGATGCCTTCATTTGTTGGGTTATAGCCTCTCCTTTTAAAATATATTTACTTATTCTTCAGACAATATCTGTGCCTCTTTGTGGAGCACATTATGGAAATTTAATGCATGCATACAATGTATAATGTTCAAATCAGGACAACAAGCCTTTTTGTTTAATCAGTAACAAATCCTTTTATGTTTGGGGTATTTATACTCTTTAGTTATTTTGAAATTTACCATAGATGATTTTAACCAATAACAATCCCAATATGCTAAAGAGAAAATGGGATCTTTTCCTGTCTTCTGACAGGTCCAGCTGCCCCTTGCTAAGCTTCTGTCCTGCTTCCTCCCTGCCTCCAGTCTCTAAGGATAACTGCTGCAGTCTGTTATTGCCCCGAGGCTGACTCAGTTTCCACAAAGGACTGAGGACTGAAGTGCAGAGGACTCTTGAGAACCCTGCTGCAACAAATATGAATGTATGTGCCTCTTTGGGGGCTTCATTTCATTTCTTCATAACGCCCCTTTTCTTCGTTTGTGCTTCCTTTGTAATGTGATGCTCTTCTGAACTGACTGGAGCCATGTCCTTGTCCTTCCCTTCCACTGGCAAAGCTGAAATCAGTCAAGAGGATAATCTATTCAGGCTTTTGGCTCTGGTAGATCAAGCCCACTCTCTGTGTTGCAGTCTGTGGTGATGACGTCAAGTGGGGTACCTTCTCAATGAGGATCTTACTGACCAGCTACTGCACATGTCAGATGCTCTATGGCACTAAAGGTCGGCCTACTCTATATCTCAGTGCTTATTTTGTGTTCATGTTACCTATCAATCGTGCTCTTTGCATATCTAGAGCCATTAACACCCTCCAAAGCACAGTGGGCCCAACCATAAGCTGAACCTTCATTTCTCGCAGAAACGGTTTAAAACAAAAGGCAGTGCAAATCTGCGGTGTCAGAATTGGATTCCAGATGTTTAAAATTTTTATAAGAGAAATGAAAAATATTCTACTGGATTTGGTTATTTGTTTTCAGTGCCTTTTCCCCTTAAGTTTAAAGGAGTCTTATTACATAAAAATGATCTGTTTGTTTGTTGTCTGAGTTTCTTCTAGTCTCTTTAAAGTCTCTTCAAATACCACCAAATGCCTTTGGAGAGATAGCACGTAAATTTCTATTTTCCTTGTAATCTTTTCATCTATTCTCATCCTCAGTGTAGTCACTAGTTTCAGAAACATCACTTTTGTCCCCTATTTTCATAGCATTTTGATACAGCTTCTCTGTATCCAGCAGTAATGATGAGGAATAAGGAGGCCGGCTGCCATCTCTTTGAAAACGTAAATAGCACAAAGCGCCTTGGGACAGTTTGAAAAACCCAAGATACCGTAGTTGAATATTGGTCAAGCCACCAGCATTTCACCTGACTGTGAAATATTTTGTATAAAAATTTACCGGCTTAGCTTTAGTCATTTTGATCCGTTGTTTCCAGAGAAATCTTTTAAAACTCTTTCTACATTTATTTATGGATTGCACATGCCCATTGGGCAAACATGTGGAAGTCAGAGACAACTTGTGAATGGTTGGTTCCCTCCTTTCATCATGTGGGTCCCAGAGATTGAACAAAGACCATCAGGCTTGGGAGCAATCAATCTTACCCCCCTCTGACAGGCTTTCAGAGGACTCTTGGTAAGGCAGTATTTGTCCACAGAGGAAAGAGATGGCAAGGGGGATATTTCCATTGACACATGTCATGGATTCAACTCCCTTCTCCCTCATAGAACCGTGTTACAAAGGTCAGCATCTGCTCCAGCATCAGTGACACTTACCGCCACTGCTGCTCTACTTTAGCATTGAGACCAAGACAGAGACCTTTCTGATCCAATAGGGTTTGCTAGTGAGGTCACATGACTTCAAGTCATGTGGGCCATGCCTTCTTTCATTCAACATTGTTCCACGGGAACCTCCCAGTGTAACGAATCTTGACAAAAAGGGTATGGTTTGTGTATTCAGGCAGTTAAGTGAGCATGAAGGAACACTCTCAGCGGGCTCCACAGTTCAGGTCAAAGACAGAGGGAGAAATTGCAAGAGTCATCAGGCCACAGCTGTGAGAAGCTGTGGTACCAGATGCGGAAGGTTCAGGAAGCGTGACTCTCATGAACACTAAATGAAGCAGAAATAAATGTGTTTCACTTTTTACTGTTTTCATTAACACACATGAATTGTGCATTTGGTGGGTTTCCTTCTGATATCTCTATACACAGGCAAATGTGTGCTGCTTGTGGCCAGCTACCTGTTTCCACCCTTGTTCAATTCACCAAGACAGGAGAGTTTCCGGTCTTGGGTCTGGGGTTTGGGGCAGAAGTGGCCAACCAAAAAAGCAGTGGCTGGATCTACATTGAGTGTCTATTTGCTCAAATCGGTTCAGAGCTTATGAAATTGATCCTATTTCAAGATACAGTAAATTGTTCACAGGCTAATAACATTATTTGATGAGTCCCTAATAATTGCTATTTTATATCCAGGTAAACATTTTCCATACAGTTATTCCCTATAAGAGAAAATATCTGACCAATCTTTTCATGTCTGGCTTATTTCACTGCAGCCAATCAATTTAACTCCATCTATTTTCCTGCAAATGACAAGGTTTCAATGTTCTTCTTGGCTGAATAACACTTCCACGTTTGTACATGATATTTTCTTGACTTGGTTATCTGTTTATGAGCACCCAGAATGATTCTACAGCTGATATCTCTGTTGTAAATAGCACTCTGGTTTTGCAGGGACCTTTGTTGTGAACTCACTTTGGTTCCTTCATGTGCACTCGTAGATAGGTATAGCTGGATCATACAATAGTTCTGTTTCTAGTTTCGTGACTAAACTAATTTGTCTTCCCAACAATGGTGTTCTTATTTTCCAGCATCCCTGCCAGTATTTTTTACTGTTTGTTTCCTTGATGTCAGCTATAATTCTTAGTGTTAATTGTCAATGTGACAGAATGGAGATAGGCCTGGAGATGGGCCTCTGGGCAGAGCTGTGGGAGATCACCTTGACTGAGTTCATTGTGATGGGAAACACCACTCTGAACCTGTATCACTATCCCCTCACTGGATCTGGAATGAATGAATGGAGAAATCAAGCCAAGAACTAGCATTCACTGCACTCTGCTTCTGATGGTAGAGGTCATGTGACCACCTGCCACCCCGACTTCCCAAATAGGATGGGTTGTACGCTGATCTGTGGATCTGTGGAGCCAAACAACACTCCCTTCTTTTTTTCCTTCTTTTTTTTTTTTTGGTTTTTCGAGACAGGGTTTCTCTGTGTAGCTTTGCGCCTTTCCTGGAACTCACTTGGTAGCCCAGGCTGGCCTCGAACTCACAGAGATCCGCCTGCCTCTGCCTCCGGAGTGCTGGGATTAAAGGCGTGCACCACCACCGCCCGGCAACACTCCCTTCTTGAGTTGCTTTGTTCAGGGTGTTTTATCTTGGTAGCAGAAGAGCTAAGACATTAGCTGTTCTGTCCCGAGTGAGATGGAATTTTCAATGTAGTTGTGACTTGCCTTTCTTTGGTGGCTAAAAACTGTGCCTGTTGGCCATTTGTACTTCTTCTTTTGAAAAATAATTATTTAGTCTATTTTCCCATTTATTGACTGTGGTAATTTGAATGAAAATGGCCTTCTTAAACTCATATTTGAATACTGGGTCTCCAGTTGATGACTGTTTGGGGGAGGCGCTTAGGAAGTATGGTCTTGCTAGAGGAAGTACATCAGTGGGGGCAAACTTTGAGTTTCAAAAGTCATGTGCCATTCCCAGTGTCCTCTCTCTTCCTCCTGCTTGTGGATCAAGATGTGAGCTCTCAGCTGTTCTTGCTTCCTTGTCTTTTTCTGTCATCATGGACTCTGACTCTCTGAAACCATGAGGCCAATTAAGTGCTTTCTTTTATTAGTCATCTACGTTATAGTGTTTGGTCACAGCAATAGAAACATAGTTTAGAAATTGACTGAATATCTATATCTATATCTATATCTATATCTATATCTATATATCTGGATATTAGTCCTCAGTCAGGTGACTAGCAGATATTTTATCCCATGCTGTAGGCTGTCCATTCACTTCTTATTTGCTTGCTTATTCTTATCCACTGCCCATTTATTCTGTTTGTTTGTTTGCTGTGTAGAAGCTCTTTTAATATCATGTAGTTGCACTTTGCCAAGCTAGACCAGTCCTGGATATAGCCCCAGAGGAATTAAGCTTATCATATAACAGAGGTAGCTGCATACCCATGTTCATCAGGGTGCTATTTAGAATGGCCAAGTTACTGGACCAGCTGTGAATGACAGTGTAAACATGTTGTCCATGCCCAGTGGATCCATGAAAAAGAACATCCCTGACAATCAAGGAAGGTGTTGGAAGTCATCACATGAGGCAATATAAGAAACTTGGGAAGACAAGTGCTGTATTTTGTCCACTTAGATGTAGAGTCTAGACAAAAATGATGTCAGAACTGAAAGGGAGTTGTAAGGGAGGTAATAACTGATTTAGGAGGAGAGGGGGTTGTGATAAGAGAAGGTTACAAAAAAATATGACATATGTGTATGAGAACGTTAAAATGAAATCTGTTATCCTGTTCAACTAACATGTGCTAATTAAAGTGTTAAAAATAATAAAGTAACATAAGATACACAAATCAACAAATGTACAATATTCTTCCTGTAAATATGTCCTCTTCTAGTAAATCTAATAAGATCAGATTATGTTCTGTGATTGGTAAGTATGATATGCTATTTTCAGCTATATTTTACAAGATATATGGTGTGTCATTTGAAAACTATTGACTTAAATAGGTTACTGGCTAAGACAGGTATATTAATCTGAATCCTTGGGGAAGACAACACCAAGATGGAGCATAAAATGCACAAAAAAATTGATTTGGAAAAATTGTCCAAGAAAAAAGGAAATAAGGACAGAGTTGGGCTATAGACATCAAGGTGCCATGAGCCTTTATGAAGGAAACATGGAGAAGTTACACAGGACTACTTAAAACTGGTTATCTGTAGACAGTTCAGCAAAATTTCTAAATAGTTTCAGCAGCATCAGAGCAGTCTGTATCTCCTAGGACAGCTCTGTCTTAACTTCCTCTGTGACTGTGACCATTGGCTAGCAGTCAGAAAGGGCATGGTCTCTACACAAACGTGCAGCTGGATCCCAAGGTGTATAAGCTAGAGCATGCTGATGGGAGCTATGGTGCTTCTGGCTCCAGATGGTCAGCACAGCATATTTACATGACTGTCTCAAGTACACATAAATATGTTCCGGATCCTGCTTTAGAAACACAAAGGCATTTTGTTACCATGTCACAGAAACCAAGAAATGGGTCCCATGCTCATTTTGTGACAGGGACTGAGGATGCCGGGAAGTGAGCTTTGTCTCTAGTTTGGAAAGAGAAGTATTCTCAAAGTTGAGCCTGCTTGGCAACTTCTCGAACGGCCTTTAAAAATTGTTTCTTATTGTTTCACTGTGACTCACTGGAGGTCACAGTGGGGCCTGAGAACTCCAGAACTGCATGTCTAACATGGTCTTAGGAGATGCTGGTGGCCAGGGAAACAAACTTTGAGAACCACCACACTTCTGTTGCCTTTCAATTGCCTGTGTGTGTGTGTGTGTGTGTGTGTGTGTGTGTATGTGTGTGTGTAATTAGAAGATGGCAAGGGGAGGAAGAGTGAGAAAAACATCTTCTTTATCTTATAATCTCCTCCCAATACCCCAAACACTAAGCCTGAATTGTGTTAGGTACATAATAAATAGATTAAAAATTCAATTTGCTTTACTCTGGGAAGAATTTATGAAATATTCAACACAGTTAAAATGGGTCTGTGTTTCCAAAGGACACACACTGAAGTCATCTCACATTCCTGCCAGAAAGGATCTCTGTGGAGGAGAAAGAGAAGTTGCTTTTCTGTCTCCCTTAGCTCTGTGGCATTTAACATCTCTTCTATTCCAACCACATCGCTCACCAAAGCCAGGGAATATATGAAAGCAAGGATTAGGTGACAGATTCATCGTGATTCCTCATTTGGAGACTCTGTGATCTTAAATCTATTCTCCTTGTTTGGATTTGGGCAACAAGCACAAATGGAATGTGCTGGCTGCTAGTTTCCACATCTTATGGTCACTTGGGGAGTTCACCACTTCCTAACAGGCTGTTGCTTTTGTTTTCATTTGGAGTCAGAGGACAAGTCAAGAGGCACCCAGAGACTTCATCTTGGCTGCGCACTGGGGAAACAACCAGAGAGTCCAGTCTGTAGCGACCATTAGTAACCATGATAGCATTGTGGACCTGATGTTGAGCCTAAGGCTGTGGGTATGCATTTTGCTTCATGCTCACAAGAGCCATATAACATTGATCTTTTTTTAGTTGTATTTCACTACTAGAAGGAATCAACAAGGGAGATGAAATAGCATGGCTGATTTGTGTGATTGTATTTGAATAATGAATTGAGTGTTGGCCTGTTTGACCATAGTATCTTTATTGTCAAAACCCAAGTCTCTTGAAAACTGCCTGCACAGAGATGCCAGGCTGTGTAGCTGAGCTGTGTAACCCACCTGCCACATGCAGCAAAGACACAAAGGAAACCGAAAGGTCAGTGTTGTTCACAGTTAGTAATGGAACCAAGGTCGGAATGTGTGTTGATGAGCATGAAAGTACAGTTGCCTCCAGAGGCCAGAAAGAGGCATGAGATTTTCCTGGAGCTAGAGTCACAGGCAATTGTGAGCTGCTCCTCATAGGAGCTGGGAACCCAACTTGGGTCCTCTGTAAGATCAGTCTATGCTCTTAACTACTGTGTCATCTCTCCAGTCTTCCATGTTATTTCACTTAAATATCTTTACTACACTTTCTCTTTAGTCTTTTTGATTACAGAAGAGTCTCTTCTAGCTGTCCCTCTCAAAACTCAGTGGTGGCTGATTGGGTCCTACTCCTGCTCCCTTATTCTACCATTCTACTGACATTATTCCTCTTTGACATTAGCTCTGATCCTGCAAGGAAAAAAAAAACCAAAGGTAAAGCTCAATATATCTATCCGTCTTTCCTATCTTAGTGTTAAGGCAGAAGTGCTGTGGAAATCAAGATATTTAATCATTCATTTTCACTGTAAATAATTATCAAGGAATTTTCCAGATGAGTGTACCAGGACTTCTACCACATGACCAAACAAATATCAGTTTGAGTGAGACACTAGCTACAACAGAACAAACAATAGTTGTGCTGGCTAGTTTTTATGCCAACTTGACACAGGCTAGAGTCATTTGCAATTGGACTGTGAGCAAGCCTGTGGGAGAATTTTCTTAGTTAAATTGATGTGGGTGGGCTCATCCCAAGAAGTATGCTGCCAACCCTGAGTAGGTTGTCCTAAATGGTATAAGAAACCAGACTGAACAAACAATGGGGAAGCAAATCCAGCAAGCAGCATTCCTCTATGAACTCCACATCAGTTCCTGCCATGTTTGAGTTCCTGCCCTTATTTCTTTCAGTGGTGGACTGTGTGATATAGAACTGTAAGCTGAAATAAACTCTTTCTTCCCCCAAGTTAGTTTTGGTCATGGTGATTTATCACAACAATTGAAACCCTAACCAAGATAGTAGTCTTGGATGTACCTGGACCAAACCTGAACAAATAGGTCCAGTAGGTTTTACTGTCACATCTTTGAAAGCAAAGAAACGATTGGTAGGATTTGTTGCATGAATCTTAAATGTTCTTAATAAAAACCTGGAGCCAGATATTGGGGTAAATACTGAAAGATCAGAGAGACAAAAGAATATGCCACTGCTACTTCTTACTTTGCTGACTCCTCAGCCAATCCTGTCTCCACAAATCCTCTGACTGAAAACCTCTGAGTCCTCAGCTGAAACAGGTCCAGCTGAAAAAGCTTTAGTTCCTGTCTCCTCGTACCTTATATACCTTTCTCCGCCCAGCCATTTCACTTCCTTCCTAGTGCTGGGATTAAAGGTGTGTGTGCTTCCCAAATACTGGTAGCAAAGGCATGAGATTGTAAACACTGTATCACTGCTTTCTATGGTATTCTGTGTATTAGGATGCTGTTCCTATTCTGAGTTATTAAGGAAGATATCATATTTATTATGATGTTGATAGTCTGTGATTTCCTGAGTATTTTGGTCAATACATGTAAAATAAATTTCATGTCAAGATGATGGTTTTCTAAAATCTCACTTTTTTTCTTTATAAATCTCATCTGCCTTTATACTCTCCTGTCTAACTGTTAGTTTTTTAAAGAAAATATTCCCATGAACGTTGGCCCTTACTTTTCACAATAACTTATATTTTATTTTGAGACAAGTTTTCTCTGTGTAATAGCCCTAGCTGTCCTGAAACTCACCTTGTAGGCTGGCCCTGAACTCACAGAGATCCATCTGCCTCTGCTTCCTGAGGGCTGGCATTAAAGGTGTGCACCATCATGCTCAACATGATAACTTACTTTTATCAGTTCATTGAGTAATTTCATAATGTATTTTGATCATATCTATCCCTCACCCAACTCCTTCCAGATCCACCTCCTTTCCTGCCTACTAACCCAAAGTTTTCCTTTTTTAATATATCAACTCCAATCTGTGCTGCCCAAATACTCTTGGATGTTGGCAATGCACTGGAGCATGGTGGGCCCACCAATGGCCACAATTCTTAATGAGAACTGATTCTTCTTCTCCTAGAAGCTTTCAATTGCCAGCAGCTCCTCAACTAGGGATGGGACTTCATGATCACCTCCTCTATCCATGATAGGATTTTGTCTGATTTGAGCTTGCACAGGTCAAATGGATGGTGTCACAGCTGTTGTGAGTTCACAAATGCAGTTGCCCTGTTGTGTCTGGAAGAATCTCTTCCCTTGCAGTCATCCAACCTTTTCTGTTTCTTAAAATCTTTCCTCCCCATCTTCCCCAATAATCACTGGGTCTTGGGAGGAGGGTGTGATAATATACTTATTTGGGTGGAGCACAGGCTACAGCACATGTGTGAAAGTCAAAGGACAGCTTTCAGGGTCCTTTTCTCTTCATGTGGACATGAAGGTCTGGGATATCAAACTCAGGTCACCAGTCTTGGTGGCAAGTACCATTATAGGTTGAGTCTGTAATTTTACCATTAAATTACATAATTTAGTTACAATTATACGTTTGTCATATAGTCACTGCATTTTTTTTCCTGACCATTGTGGCTTCTGAAACAATTTTGTAAGCTCGTTGAGATCTTGTCGTGAGCTCCCTGTTGATTGCCACTGCCTTAGCAAGCGGGTGCTGTCCATGGTTCTGACTCCCTGACTTGGTGCTGAAACTCATTGGTTTCAGGTCGAAGTAAGGAGTTCTTAATCCATCATAACTGATGGTCGTAACATCACACATGAGATGAGACAAGGGAAAGGGTCACATAGATTGGCATGCAAGTCAAGTAAAAACACGTCATCTACCCAGTCCAAGAGAGGGCCAGTCATTGATTCACAACATACTAACCTCTTCATGAAGAGAATGGAAAACAGTTTTCCCTTTAGGCTTGGCTTCTGAGACTAGGGTTTTAGTTGATACTCACTTTCCAGCCATCCATAAAACAAACAAAGTAGGAAGCTAAGTGCTTTCTGTCTGTCATGGAACACATGGCAATAAAAGAAAGAAACACAGTTTTGATAGTTTAAACTGCAGATAAACAGTCTATAGATAAGTACTTAAGTGAAACAAGCTTTAATAAAGATTCAATGAAAATTAGACAAGGCTAGTTTAGAAGATTATAATTTTTTTTTACCTGAACATTTTCTGTAGACTATCTGACAAGAAGGTGCAGACCTCTCTTTAACTATTCTGTTATGCTTTTGCTGCTTTCAACTTTATCTTATTACTAATTATTTATAAAGTGCTAATTAGTGATGAAGTTGAAATCTGTTTTTACACTGATTGATCACAGGGCATACTATTACAGAAATGGATGGTTCTTCTGCCCTCTGATTCTAATTCCAATTATATGTGTTTGGCATCAGATTTTGGTTGTCATTTCTTACGTAATATTGTCTTATTTCTTTTTTGAAAAAAGTGGTATTTACTGCATGTTAAATAATAGTAAAATATGGAAAGCTTCTTCTGCTGCATTTTAAAAAGATTTGTTTTTGTGTTTATGAGTGCAGTACTCATGGAGGCCAGAAGAGGGCATTGGATCTCTTGGAGCTGGAGTTACAGTCATTTGTGAGCCACAGATGTGGGTGCTGGGAACTGAACTCAGTCCTTCTACAAGAGCAGTATATTCTCTTAGCTGCTAAGCCATCTCTCCCCACCTCTCCCTTTGCTTTTATGTTTTTATGAGTTTATGTACCTGCATGTACTAATATTGCAATTTAAAATTATATAAGGAAACTAAGCCTCAATTGTATAATTCAAAAACTAATAAACATATCCTTACATATTCTGCCTCATTCTTCATTGCCTCAATGCCAATCAGAATAATCAAAATAAATAAAGCTTGACTAAATGTGGAGATATTTTACTGAAATTTTTATTATTGATATACTTGGGATGAATATAGCCTTGAATATTGGCATGAGATGGATCATGAAGAAGGAGCCAACATGACAAGTTGGTTTCTGCTGTCATGCCCATACGCCAACGGGGTGGGGAGTGGGTGATCTGGGTCTGGCAGCTCAGAGGAAACATACTTGATATCACTGTTCTCATCAGACACTTGGCTGTGAGCCTTTGGATGTCACTTGCTTTCCTCCTACTGAAAGATGTCAGCTGAGGAGAGCCTGTTCTTAATAATGAGAAGAAAGAGGTAACGGAAGGAGAAGTGTTGCTTCTGAAAGTGCCTCTATGCTACCTCAGTTTCTCCCCCTGAAGTGGCTTTGAGGCATGCAGTCATGCAGCCAGGCTGATGCCATTTGGGGGACACAGCACCCCATGCCAACTCTGCTTACAAGGGAGCATTAACTGAAAGGAGAATGACAGAATTGCCATGTGCTTTGAATAACTGTGGATCAAATCACTTCAGAGCAGCTCCAAACCCCTGTTTACTTACTCTCTGGTTTTGTTTGAGGACTGGTGTGATTTTATAGCCAGACTAAAATGCATTTGCATGTATACCAGTGTGTGTGTGTGTGTGTGTGTGTGTTTCTGTGTGCATATCCCTACAGGTGAGTGTTCATGTGTATGCATGTGCATGTCTATGTATCTATGTGTGTATGTTTTCATGCCTTTGTGTGTGTGCATGCCCTTATGTGTATGTATGTGTGTGTGCATGCTTCTGTGTGTGCTTGTGTATGCATGTATATATGCCTCTTTGTGTGTGCATGCATGTGTGTTGGTGGCTAACCTCAGGAACTTTATCCAAAAAAGGCAAGGCCAGGGCAAGCATTACTGGGGATTTAAAGCTAGGACTTTAAGAAGTGCTCTGTTTACCTGCTAGCATATCTGTGCAGCCCATTCCCATTTACAAGGTCCTTTTACACTGCTCTCTGTACTTGAATCTTCACTAGATAAAGTTACTAAGGTAGTACTAATTATCTCCCATTTAAAACAAAAGAGCAAGCAAGCAAGCCCTTCTTGCTTGGGTGCCCTAACTGTTATGCAGCACAGCCAGTCAGCAGAGTGTACTCTTACCTACAAGTACAGTGCTCACTCCCTAGTCCCAGATCCCCTGACTGATACTGTCTGTTTGCCTTTATCTTAACTTTATATTTTGAATGCACCAAATAGCTGTGACATCTGGCTTATCTTGGAGTGAAAAGAAAATGTTCTCATGAAGTTGCGCTAACAATACTGCTGGCATTCAGACTGTCATCCTAGATGATCTCCTCTGAATTGCAGAGTTAGTCTACAAGAAAAACAGGCATGTCTGAGTTCTGGTGACAATTAGTTTAGTGTCCATGATAGCTCATTTCTCACATAGAAGAACGGTCTTGTAAGTATATCAAACATAGAGCCAGTCTTGAGAAGTCTCTTCAGACCTTTTACATTTATTAATTTTTGTGTGCATGTATGACTGTGTGTGCATTGGCATGTGTGAGTGTGGGTGCACACATGCCATGGCTCATGTGGAAGTCAGAGGATAACCCTGAGTGTCTGTCTTCTCCTTCAGCCTTCTTTGAGGCAGGGTCGCTTATTTGTTATTCACGGTTGCCTTGTCTGGGGGCTTCACTTGTCTTCCCTCCATCACCCAGTAGAGGTGCTCTGGGGACACAGGCTGTTCCACTCCATCTGCTTTTATGTGTGTTCTAGGGTCTGAACGCAGGTCAAGAGGTTTGAGTAGCAAAGTCTTTATCCTCTGAAGCATTTCCCCAGCCTCCTCAGACCTCCTTTGGTAATATCATCTATCTTCCTGAATTCTGGCTTTCTCCCTGTATACTTTTCAGTTCTACCTTTTCCCCACAGTCTACACTGTCAGTCTGATCACCAGCCCTTGGTGTCTGGTACTCCAGGCCTGATAGGTGATGGCACACGGTTACTAATTTGTGAAGAGAGATGGTTAAACCCATTTGGCAGATGCAAAAACTGAGGCTCACCAAGTAGATACTGTTGGACTCACTAAGTAGGACTGTTACCATTGTGGATCTCCTGCCTATCATGGAGCCTCCACACTGGAGTTGACCTCTGGAAAAAAGGATCTTACCTATAGTTCTTTGATTTATTCCTTCTGTATCAACTGAAGAGGTTTTCCTGTAGTGTGTTCACTTCAGGGATTGTCATGTTTTCCTAAATAGCTGCTGAGGTGGTCAATGTGTCTGGAATTCCACCAGTGGGTAAACATTTCTAGTTATTTCTTCCAGTGTTTCCATGTAATGTATTGAGAAGAAGAACATGAAAAGAGGGAGATTTTACAGTGTGTGTATATGTGTGTGTGTGTGTGGTGTTTGTGTGTGTGTGTGTGTGTGTGTGTGTGTTTCAATGTTAGTGACTTGATACATTCCAAGGTACAAATTTTACCTGCATTCCTTTCTTCTTCAGAAAAAAATTCTCTGTGATGCATAATGTAATCAGGAGAGGAAATAACTTATGGAGATGGAATAATTGATTACCTACATAGATAGAAGTGATGTGTTTTGAGACCATGAAGGTTAAGACAGAATTTCGCTTGTTTATTTAGTACCAAAACAAAATAACAACAACAATAAAAATCCCACAGCTCTTCTGCAGCACTCCTTTGCCTCGGGCGTGATATCTTCAAGGCGTCTTCACAAGCTTGCTTATATGTTTAGTGCGAGGCAACCACAGACAGCACCGCTGTCCGACGGGAGGACAGATGGGTTTGCCCTGTGCCCCGAGCCAGCGGCTCCCCGCTCCTCCGCAAGGACCTGGAATCCTGCATGCTCCTTGCCAGCTGTGCCAGGATGAGTTCAGGGCTGCAGAATTCCAACCTCCTAGGCAGGAAGAGACAGAGAGGACGTTTTCCTAATGGAGCCCGAGTCACAGAAGCACCAAACACTGGCGCTGAAGCCTGGAGCAATTATTTCTGCCAACCCTTCCACCCACACCTTCCTCCAGGCAGGTCTCAGTCAGTGTCGGGGGAAATGAGTCAGAAGCAAGCCTTTGGCTTGGCCAGGATCTGTCATTGTTCCATTTACTGCCACCCCCCACCTTTTGGACATAATCTATTCATGCTTCATCAGAGGCCTGCAGGGCTCACTGCATTCTGTACATTTAGGCCATCTTCGGCACGTACAAACCACTATGAAGTTCCTTCCAGAAACGAACACATGGCACTGCTCATGTTGGAGAGGGATTGGGTTGAGTTTCCAGATAGAAGGCGTTTTTGAACCTTTGGAGGCTCTCAAGGAAGACCATGTCATGATGGAAAGAACTTGGAGCTAGGAATCTGGGCACTGGTTCTGTGTGACCACTAATGGTCCTATCAATTTATAGATCATTAACACCACAGTCTGTCTGAGGTTTCTTACCCTGAGTGCTCCACTCACATCTATAAATAATAATAGTTAATTGCAATGACTTAATAATTCACAGACTGTTCTAAAGGAGGTAAAACATTTCATCCTCCAGGGTACCTCCTTAAATTCAGAAAGCACCCAACTCAACAGCTTCAGGAAGTCCCTGAAACTGACCAAATTCACTAGGCCCTCACCCCTCAAGCATATATGAGCAATAAGGACAGCTAAGAGACACTTTCAGATAAGCTGAGCCGCCTAAAGAGTCAGAGATCAGCTGAGCTGTCTGGATGAGGCTCAGACTGCATGAGCTGCCTGGAAAGGACACTTTCCAAACTGCAAGGTTGCCTGCAGGCCATGCAGTATGCTCCAAGTTTCTAGCTTTCATGAGCTGATACTCATGCCCAGGTTGGCTTCCGTAACGCAATGGTCTCTGAGTCATTTCTGCTCCTCTAAGTGACTCCTCACTCATATTCCTGTGAGTAACTCCAATAAATCATTGGTTCACCGAGGTGGAATTTGGTGATACCTGTACTTTGGTCTGCTGTTCTGGGATGGGTAGACGTTTGTTCACGTATCCCCAGAAATAGTGTCACACAACAGCAAAATGTAGAGGTGAACCTACCTCTTTGTTGAGAAACAGACTATCAGAAATGGCAGGTGACATGTGGTATTTTACTCCCTGATTACTCAGTCTATGAGAAAGGAGTGCAGGGACCTGTGCTCAGGTCTGTATAATATGGTTTTTTTTTGTTTGTTTTTTGTTTTTTTGTTTTTTGTGGCAGCACACCTGCCATTTTTATCAGTTGGCTGCAGCCAACTTCGAAACTGCTTAGCTCTTGCTACTCTAACTGTTCAGTGTTCTTATTATGGAGTGCGTGCATGTGTGTGTGTGTGTGTGTGTGTGTGTGTGTGTATGTGTGTGTGTATGTGTGTGTGTGTGTGTTGGGGAGCTGGTTCTTTATTCCTAACACAGGCCAAATCCCTTCCTCTGCAACCAAGAGTAATTATTCAGTCTTTGGAAGTAGGCTGCATGGCCTCTGGTTCCATTTAGAAACCCCAGTGTTGCTTTGAAAGAATCCCCTAGATCTCCATCTTTGGGTGAGCAGGCCAGTCCAGGTTAATTCTTTTGCATGTGTTAACCATGGCACTGAGATTCTTGAAGGTGAGGGGGACATCAAAAAGTCAGATGTGAAAGAGAGCTTCTAAAAGGAGGGAACACATCCAAATCAGGCATTGCAAATCATGATGGCTGAACAAAAGGCACAGCCAAAGATAAAGGAAGAGAGGGAAAGTCAGAGCCCAAGATGGCACTGGTATGGGCATCGTGGTTCACATTCATGGGAAAGCTGAGGCAAGAGAATTGTGAGTTCAAGGACAGCCTGGACTATTTAAAACAAAACAAAACTAAATCAAAGGAACACACACACACACACATACACACACACACACACACACACACACATACACCACACAAACATGGTTTTGTCTCATACAGAAGTTAAAATTATGAAAGAATTTTTACCTGGCAGAACAAGGATTCTCAGCTTGAGTTCTTAGAAATGATTCACCCTACAGCTGCCTGTGCTTATAAACTTCCCCAATTAGGGAAGGATGAGAGAGAGGAAATGGCTTGAAAGGAGGGGAGAGCAGTGAGGCAGTGGAGTCCAGACTTCCTAAAGAAGTCTGGCTTCCCAAATGGTCTGGCTGCACTGCAGTTGCCTGAGAAAGTCAAGAGGAGGTGCAGACAGCAGCTGTGGGGGAAAAGCCCAGCTGCCCAGCTGCCCAGCTCCCATGCTACTCCACACAGCCAGCCCAGGCATGTGGACCTGTCGTGAGCTTCACTGCAAAGCTTCTACTCAGTCCATGGGGCCTCCTAAGAGTTGCAGCCTAGGAGAGAGCTGGGCTTGTTCTGTATGACAAAAATCTCTGCCTTAGGATCTCTGGCATTAACTGACTAATTTCCTAATAAGTTATTAAGCCGTGTTCAATATAGGCTAAAATATTATTTTCACATCTAAGTACCCAGAGAGAGCTCTGAGCAGAATATTTTCAGAGTGTTTTTCTAATAAAGGTTGACATTGTGATTTGTCCATAAATTGTTACTGCTTCCTCCGGAAAATTGAAACAATAACAACAAAAAACAACTCCAAGGCTATTGAGAAGTCCGCATTATGTGAATTGATTTATAATAGACCAAACCACACACAATAAACCAGTAATTGAATCTATCACATCCTGAGGATCCGTTTTCACTCTGCCTCCTAGCTGAGCATATGATGTTGCCTTAAAGTTTTAAATGAATGATAAAATGCTTAAAGTGGCCTAATATAATAACTGGGTTGTAACAGGAACAAGCTCACTTCTCTAGCACCTGCTATTCTCTGTTGGGGGAGAATGTATTTTTGTGATTAGTGATGTTTGAGGTTGATATCACAGCTAACACCAGGCAAATATTATTTTTTTTTTGACGTAGAAGTTACTCTCTACTCTCTGAGTACCAGAAACCTGGGCTTTATAGCTCCTGCTTTGCCCACCATAGACTGTGTGAACCTAACTCTCACTCTCTGAGCCTTGGTTTTCCCACTTAAACATTGAGCTAAAAGATGAAATGAATTTAGTCTGTACTAAGCCAGATTGATCAAAAGTATCCATGCTATTATATGGATACAACACTGCTCTGTGTTCTCAATGAACATCTCACTGAGATGCCTGCATGTCTGGGTTTGTACCAGATCTCACCATAAAGGTTAAGTTATGGAACCAGTCTAGGTGTCCATCAACAGATGAGCGGATAAGGAGAAGGCGGGCTGCATGCACAGTGGAGTCTCATTCAGTCACAATGAAGAACAAAATTTTATTGTTTCTAGGAAAAGTGAACTGGAAGTTCATCACATTACATAATATAAGCCGGATGCAGAAAGACAAATACCATATTTTCTCTCATATCTGAACCCTTGATTTTACATAAATACACACACACACACACACACACACACACACACACACACACATCTATGGTGGTTCAAATAGCAATGGCTCCCATGACTTATGTGTTTGAGTGTTTGGCCCACAGGAGGTATGGCTTTGTTGGAGTAGGTGTGGCCTTGGTGGAGTAAGTGTGTCACTTAGGGGCAGGCTTTGAGGTCTCAGATGCTCAAGCTTAGGCTCAGTAGTTCACAGTTCTTTTCATGATGTCTGTGGATCAAGACGTGGAATTCTCAGCTCCTTCTCTAGCACCATGTCTGCCTGCATGCTGCCATGCTTCCTACCATGACAATAATGGACTAAACCTCTGAAACTGTAAGCCAGGCCTAATTAAATATTTATGACTTGCCATGGTCATGGTCATGGTATCTCTTCACAGCAATAAAATCCTTTCTTTGTTTCTTTTTCTTTTTTGAAACAGGGTTTCTCTGTGTAGCTTTGGAGCCTGTCCTATAACTCGCTATGTAGACCAGAGACCTGCCTGCCTCTACCTCCTGAGTGCTGGGATTAAAGGCATCTGCCACCACTACCCAACCTTAAGTGTTTTCTTTTATAGGTTGCCTTGGTGATGATGTTTTATCACAGCAATAGAAAAGTAACTAAGACAGACTTTGACTAGTGCAAGAGCTAAGCTCCCGGAGAAAAGGGGAACCCAGAGATGTGAGTGTAGCATTGTGTTTGAGGTGCTGATTATATTTGAAACTGCAGTCAGAAAGCTGAAATCTGTTATGCTTGTGTGCATATATTTGTGTGCACATACGTGCAAAATCAAAGGCAAAACTGCCTGGCCTGTCATGTCATAGAGCAGAGCAAATAACATCAGAAAAATGAAAAGGCAGATAGAATAACTTACAGTGATTCCACAGCACAGTGGTGCCAATGGGGCTGAACCCTCGGATTTTCCTAAGACCTCAGCAGGTGTCTGCTCAATGTTAATCTGTGCATACAGATGCTAACACCATAGAACACCCTGGAACAAAACCTTAGGAAGAGACGCTCACATAATCAGTGAGCTTGGAAAATACAGGAGCGTGTGTTTCTTGTGAAATGAATAGGCATAAATGTAACTGGTTAAAAAAAAATAGATGGCCAGGCCTCTGTTGTAATCATCCCATATTTGTATTCATGGAGCATAACTTCATGCTCTTTCATCTCCAAATTGAGATTTCTGTGGAAAGAGAGAGGGATACAGTGGGCTGCTGTTCAGTGTGTGGTTTGCATTGTTAGGTTTGCTCATTCTCTTCTAGACAGCAATATTAATATTTCATATTTTGAAGATGCTGCAAAGAGAAAAATGAGACAGAGTTCAGAATATCAGGTGAACATAAGCACTGGAATTCTGTAAGGGACTTGGGAATGTAAAAGTCCATGTCTAGAGCAGAGAGTTAGACATTTACATCTGGTTTAAAGAAGTTTAAGGTTATGTGTAGATAGGATAAATGAAAAGGATGTCTATCAATTCAGCAGGCTTACCAGTTTTCCAGTGAATAGATCAACCCTCCTTTAGACTGATTTACTCACTGCATTAATTTAGGGCACAATATGGAAAACATGTTTTTAAAAGCAGAACTCAAGCTGGACATGGTGGTAGTGGTGGCACACACCTATAATTTCAGAACTTTACTAGGGCAAAAGAATTGCCATGAATTCCAGGCTAAGTTGGTAGTTTTCATATTAACAGGTAAATGAACAGTGGATGGATGGATGGCTGAAATAATGAATGGGTAGGTGGATGGCTGGCTGGAAGAATGAGTGGAGTGAATGGGTGAAAAGATGGATGGATGGATGGATGGATGGATGGATGGATGGATGGATGGATGGATGCATGAATCAATGAATGGATGTGTAGATGGATGAGTGCATGGATAGATGGATGAATGTGTGCATGGTTGGGTAAATGGATAGATTGATAGATGAATATATGGATGCATGTGTGGATCAATGAACCCCTAGTCTGTTCCCTCTGGTTGACAGCAATGTGACTCAGGCACAGATAGCTCAGAGGTCCTGGTCTCCTCCTCACACTTCCTGGAGCATACTCCTTTCTGCTCAGTAAGGACATAATGTTTGCTGTCGTGTTTTTTACCCCTTGTCCTCTGAGAACACTCACCAAACTCAATTTATTTTGTTTACTTTTTTTCTTCTGTTCATGTGTTTGCACATATGGCATGCAATCATGTGATGTGTGTTCATGTGTGGACTCACATGCATGTGTGCATCCATTTAGAGAGCATAAATGCCAAGAAAGTTCCTCAATTACCCTTATACCTCCTTCATTTTCTCTTAACCAAAGCCAAAGTTTGCCAACTCAACTGGTCTCATTAGCCAGCTTGCTTCAGGGATCTCCTGACTTCACCTTTTCTGTAGTCAGCACGTGACACTGTTTTTAATTATTTTTAAGAAGAAAAAAATACATAGTCAGAAGAGGACATAGATATTTCTAAAATGATTTGTATTCATTATTTTTAATTATGTGTGTGAGTATGTCCACATGTGTAACATGAGGGAGTGTAAGTGTCAATGGAGGCCACAGGTGTCGGATCCCCAAAAGCTAGAGTTACAGACAGTTGTGTCCTCTGTAAGAGCAAGCTCTTAACTGCTGAGCCATCTCTCCAGGCCCACAACACAGCTCTCTAATGGACAGGATTCTGATTTTGTGCAAGATAACAAACTCTCACGAAAGCAGTGTTCAGCGGGGTTGTAGAACAGGACTAGGCATTCCAAGGATCCATAAGCCCACCTCAGTCACTCCTC
Source organism: Peromyscus nudipes (assembly GCA_902168325.1). Lineage (NCBI taxonomy): Eukaryota > Metazoa > Chordata > Mammalia > Rodentia > Cricetidae > Peromyscus > Peromyscus nudipes. The sequence continues at coordinate 26,781 of CABHPH010161433.1, read as the reverse complement.
TTATCCATAACCGTGCCTTTAATCTTACAAGGTTTAAGGTTTGTCTATTTCGAACTTTGTATACACTTAGAAGCACACAGTGAATTCTTCCATAGCTAGCTTGTTTGGCTCAATATTGTGTTTGTGAAACTCATCCCGATGTTGAGTACGATAGTAGCTCTTTCATTCTCCCTTCTGGACGCCATCCATTGTACAAATCCATCTGATGTATTTATCCATTCTCCTCCTGAGCAGCATTGAGCATTTGCTTTCATTCTCATTTCTATCTGCTGGGATTAGTGCTGTTTGGAATACGCTTGTGCACCCTTTGGTGTACATTGTTGAGCATTTTGTTGAATATATATATTTAGGACAGTGTATCGCATGCACTTTTCACTTTAAATACATGTTACCAAAGAGTCCTCCTAAGCAGTTGAATCAGCAGCATGCAGGAGCTCCAACTGCTCCACAGCCCTGCCAACACTTACTATTTTCATTTTAGCTTTCCTGGTAGCTATGCAATGGGATCTCATTTGTGTTTCCAATTTGCATCTTTTTATCAGATAATGAAGCTGAGATCCTTTCCATATGCTTATTGGTCATTTGAATATAGCCCTTGATGAAGTTTCTTTGGCCTATTTTTTGCTTTTCTCTGGAGTTTTGGGAATTTTAAAATGTTCTGGTTGTGAGTCCTAGTTAGACAAGTGTATTACAAACACATTCTACCACAGACTGCTTCATGCTTCTTATGCCATTATGGGTTTGTTTTTATTTTTATGTGTTTTTTTTTTAAAAAGAATTATTTATTTTTATTGTGCTGGCTAGTTTTATGTCAACTCAACAAAAGCAAGAGTTATTTAAAAGGAGAGAACCTCAGCTGAGAAAATGCCTCTGTAAGATCTGGCTGTGGAACATTTTCTTTTCTTTTTCTTAAATCTCTTTTTTTCTTTTTTATTATTAAGAAATTTTCTATTCATTTTACATATCAGCCACAGATCCCTCTCTCCTCCCTCCTTCTGCCCCTCAGCCATCCCCCAACCCACCCCCTATTCCCACCTCCTCTAAGGCAAGGCCTCCCTCTGGGAGAGTCAGCAGATTCTGGTACATTCAGTTGAGTCAAAGAGAGAGAAGAGGGATTCTATGAGCAGGGAACATTTTCTTAATTAGTGATTGATATGGGAGGGCCCAGACCATTGTGAGTGGAGCCACCCCTGGGCTGGTGGTCCTGGGTTCTATAAGAAAGCAATCTGAGTAAGCCAGGTGAGCAAGCCAGTAAACAGCACTCCTCCATGGCCTCTGCATCAGCTCCTGCCTCCAGGTTCCTGTCCTGACTTCCTTCAGTGACAAATAGTGATTTGGAATCATAAGACAGATAATCCTTTTCCTCCCCAAGTTGCTTTGATCACGGCGTTTCAACACAGCAATAGAAGCCCTAACTAGGATATTTATTTTATGCATGTGAGTGTTTTGCCCACATGTATAAATATGCACCTTGGATATGTAGTGCCCATGGAGACCAGAAGAGGGAGGTGGATCCCCTGGAACTGGAGTTACAGATGTGAGCTGTCCTGGCCATGTTGGGCTAGGCCTTTTCTCCAGCCTCCTAATTTTATGACTGTGGGGAAGGAAATTCTGGGACATTTTCTAGATTCACTCATTGGTCCTTTGATTGCTACCCTTGTGTGGACAAATTTTGCCTGTTGCTCCACAGTGAATTAATGATGTAGAATAAACCTTCTAACTAGGTTTTATAAGAAGACAGTCCTGGCTGCTTTTAAACTTTCAGATTTCCATACTGTCTGGAAACAGCCTATAATTTGCCTTTCTTTCAAATATATGTGTACAAATAAGCAAACACCTGAATGTGTCAGCACAGTTGTTTAAATTTTTGAAAATTAATACATTCAAGTTACCATCTATCAGAGAAAGAAAAAAATACCAATATTTCAATACCACAAACACCTTGAATGTCATGATCTATTATCAATATTTTAATTGTTTTATGATTATAATATTATTATCAGCTGTTCTTTTTATTTTCTATTTTATTATTTGGTACATAGCTTTTCTTACCTCTGATACCATATTTTTTTTTCTAGATGAGAAATTCACATCTATCCAGTCTGTCTGTCTACCAGAGTTCATATGTACTCATATAGATAGTCTTACTTGGTTTGAACACTCGGCCATGCTACCCATAGGTTGGTATCTCTCTGCCTACCTTTCCGTGCCTCAGGACTCCTTCAACTTCCTTGATTCATATCTTTGTGGGTTCAATGTGCTCTGACGGGCCTTTTGTGCTGAATCTTAAGCCCTGTTTTGATCCCTTCATGGTCCTCCCCCTGCTGGGTCTCATTCAGAGGAGCAGACCAATTTCCTAGAGACAAAAAAATCCAGATGAGGGGGAGTTGGTTGCAGAGCATTCATCATTATCAAAAGGAGAAGCATGTTCAGTGAAAGTCAACAATACACATGACCTCTTGCTGAAAATGGGGGGTGAGGCTCACACTTCTGTCCCTCATTAGTCGGAATGCTGATCCCCCTAAACCTCTGTAACTTCACAAATCCCTCAGCAGAGCTTCATAACTGCACATTTGCAAGTCACGTGGATGGCCTCCTCCACACATCCTGAGAGTAACACTCACCAGGTCTGTAACTGACAGCCCAGCTCTAGCCTGCCTTCCTGGATAGCACATCTCTGGGGGATCAAAACTTCCTTGTCATGTCTGCCCCAGCTCCAAATCAAGGCCCCCATATTTCATGTTTGTCAATACCCTGTAAAGATCTCATAGCCTTTCAGTTGCCTCTCCCCAGATTTGGCCTCTCTCTGTCTCTGCCTTTGCTCCCTCCCGTGTGTGTGTGTGTGTGTGTGTGTGTGTTTTCTCTGTCTCCCCCTCACCTCTGTGTGCATGCCATAGGGTGTTATGCCGAAGATTATGACACTCTTTATTATACTATCATAATCTAGTAAGGTGTACATGTAAGTACTTAGGAAAGTGCCTGCCTGCCACACAGTAGCTACTCAGTAAACTCAGTAATAGTAAGTCTTTGTTATGGTTTGGTATAATGTCTCCTCAAACCCATGTGTTGAAGGCTGGGTCCTGTATTAGCCTTCCTGGGAGATGGTAGAGCCTTTGGGAGGCAGGTCCTCATATTGAGGGTATGCCCCAGAAGGATAGCGGGACTCTTCTCTTCCTCTTTCTTTGCTTTCTGATTATCCTGTTAACACTTTCCTCTTTCAACATCCTCACCATGATATGCTGCCCCATTAGAGGGCCAGAACAATGGGCTCCTCTGATCTTGGACTAGAACATATAGAACTGTGGGCCAGGATAGCTTTCCCTTCCTATGTTAATCATTTCAGGTCATTCATTACCATAATGGAAAATGAGTGACAATGTTAATACTCATGACAACTTGATTTCAAGCATGAAGAAACACTTGATTCCCAGCACTTCTTCAAGGCCCTCCCAATTAGTCTGAGTCTTGAACTATGAAAACATGACTTAATCTATAAATGAAGAGCAGAGGGAGCATGCAACCAGCAGCCACATTTACTACTCTACCCTTCATCTGAGCTTCCATATTCTAGGTAGACCAGTCAGAGTAGGATTCAGCACCCTCAGCTAGCAGGTATTTCTGGACTTCTATTTAATTTTTCCTGAAGAGACATAGCCAAATTAAGAAAGGAAATTAGACAATGGCTTCCCACATAACAGAAGCAATCCATCAGTTACAAAGCACATTCCCAGTTTCTGTTCTGTGAGTCTGAGACTGTTCACTTATCCTATGAGTTAATGGGACTCTCCAGTGCATTCTAGATCCATATATGTGATTTTTATCTGATGCTTGTATCTATGTATGAGCATGCAGAGCCACATGCAAAGAATTCACATACAAGTTGGTAGTTGGCTAGGTTTAGAGTACCAGTCATGACTTCCCCCAAATTGAGTGGGCCTTAAGTCCAACTAAACAATCATTGATTACTCCCAAGATAAAAGTACCACTATTGTACCTCTAGGGACATTGTGCTATTTGGTCATTGTTGTGATCCATAGGCTTTACACCGAGGTAGGACTGATGATGGCCTTTCTCCACTGGCAGCTTGCATTGTACCTCCAGATACTGCGAGAGTTAGTTCTCAGAGAGGAGACCTCTAGGTTGGTTCCAGCTCAGTTTCCCCTAAGTCCTCTGTCTGGAGTGCACAGTGTCCAGCTTAGGGTCTTACCTTCGAGTTCTGGGAGGCAACAAAGCACAACAATTGCTTGTACAGTTTTGGTAGTCTCTTGGACTCCCTGGATCAACATATGTGGCACTGGGGTTTTTGTTAGTCCATGGCTCTTGGGGATGGAAAGTGGCATATACTGGATAGTTCTATGCCAACTTGGCATAAGCTAAAGTCATCTGAGAGGAGAGAACCTCAATTGAGAAAATGCCTCCAAAGATCCAGGAGTAGGCACTTTGTAAATTAATGATTGATATGGGAGGGTCCAGCCTATTGTAAGTACTGCTGTCCCTGGGCTGGTGGTCCTAGGTTCTATAAGAAAGCACGCTGAGCATGCCATGGGGAGCAAGCCAGTAAGAAGCATTTGTCAGTGGTCTCTGCAACAGCTCCTGCCTCCAGATTCCTGTCCTGTTTGAGTTTCTGTACTGACTTTCTTTGATGATAAATAATGCTGTGGAAGTGTGAGCCAAATAAACCCTTCCATTCCCAACTTGTGTTTTGGTCATGGCGTTTTGTTGCAGCAATAGAAACCCAAACCAAGACATGGCATACTTTCATTTAAACTGTATATGTGTTTACACACATACTTATACGTTATATATGTACTTTAAGTAAACATATGATAATGTGTGATTTCAATAAACTTCAAGCACTGGCTTTAAACATTTAATTCACAACTGGAGAAACTCAGTGCTGACTTTCCTTGAGTGAACTTTACCCTCTACCTCAGTCTTCTAGAATAGACCCAGTTTCCAATGAACTAATGTAAACTTTATTATAGCGCATTTTCATTTACTTCATTTTAATTTTAGACCTTTAGAAGTGATCTTTGGAGCAAATAGATGCTTAATTAATTGCAAGTCCCCTTCTCTATCTTGGCTAGGGTATCTGTGAAATATTGAATTATCAGATCCCAGAAGCCCAGTGAAAAGAGGATAATACATTTTCATCAGCCTCAGCCACACACTGACAACCTTCATTTAGGAGTTGGCAATGTATATCTTTTACTCTCTTGGATCACTTCGGCTTGCTTTCTGGACTCTCGTCAGGAGGCGGGCTTGGGACTCTTCTGTATGCCTGTTAATTAGTACATATGCAGGCTATCTTTGCTGGAAAGGCACAATCAAGTCAGAACAAATCATGTCCCAAGAAAAGAAATAGGAACTAAAAGCCATGCTTCCTCGCAGCTAAAAGGGTCTCCACACACCCTCCATTTTCTTCATTACAGATCCTGAGCCCTATCCTCTCTAGAGCTGGGGCTAGACCCCTTCCATCTCCAGCCAGCTTCCTCCCTTCCTGACCTAGAATGAGGCAGCATGTCATCTACAGCCCACCAGGAGTGCAGTTTTCTTTCTTTTATTGTGATCGCCTTTTAGTTTGCTGAACTCAACTGCTGAGTTTCAGAAAGGGCCTTTGGGAAGGATCAGGGCCTAATTACAGATAGGCTCCTTCCTGTCTTTTCTCTCCTGTGCTGGTACCCCAGGTAGGGTGGCAGAGTGATGGAGTGCCAAATTCCAACCCCATCCTCCAAATACTTGTGTGTGTGTTGGGGGGGTATCAAAGTTGAGCAGCATTGGCCAACTTCTCACAGGACTCACAATCCTCTGTCTCTGGGAAGATGATTTGGTTCTTGTCTCCCCCCCCCCCCCCCGCCCCGCCCCATCCTTTTTGTCTTCTGATCACAGCTTACTTTTGCATTGAACTGTGCAATAGAATTCCCCTTCTCTATGTTTTTCCATGTAAAACAATTCTTTCTAAAGGTAACACTAAGCTCTTGCTACCAGAAATAGAATGGATTTTGTTAGCAGATTTCATAATTCCCAGAATAGTACTGGGCCTAAGGTAATAGTATGTTTCCAGGGAGGCAGTCAAACATACTGCCCTTCTTTGGATTCTCCTTGGCCTTAGGGTTCTTTGGAGTCACTGCCTTGTCTCAGTTTCCCAGTCATTAGAATGGGGCCAATGATAACACCTGTCTCACAGTTTTTACAATAAGAATTGACTTCATTCTCTTAGTACAGTGTCTAACATAGGCTAAATACCCACTAAAGGTTGTATATATGAATTATTTTATAAAGATACATGCATGGGAGGGTGAGCATGCAGCTCTGTTGGTAGCATGCTAGCCTAACATGGGCGAAGTGTCCTTTGTTGGATCCCTGGCACAAGCTAAATGTTGTGGCACATGCCTATGACCCCAACTTTATGGAGGAGAAGGCAGAAAGATTGGAAGTTCAAGGTCATCCTCAATTACATAAGGAGTTAAAGGCCAGTCTGTGCTGAAGACCCTGTCTCAAAAAGAAATAACAAAGTCTTAATACATGAAGGAAAATGAAATACATTGTGATTCTCCAGGAAGCAACATTGCACTGTCATTCTCAGGCAAATTATCTGAAGTCCAACTGTGATGGGAGAGATTAGAGGCCAGCATCATGATCAAAATACAAAAGAAACCGATTTTCAGAGAAAGCCTAGAAGCCCTTCCACATCCAGGCTACATGTGAGGAACAGGGTGTGAGCCAGAAGAGCCAATGATGTACCAGTATGGGAGGTGCATGATGTGTAAATGTTCTATGAAGGGCCATGCCCCTCATGGTCCAGGGCTCTGAGGGCCTTTTCTCTGTTCCCCGGTCCTCCTTCATTCTGAAAAGTGCTTCCTAACTATCTCTATTTTAACTATGTGTCCCTGGTCTACTTCATTACCCTCGACTCAAGAGCCTGGATATTTCAACAGGTCCCAGGACTCAGATCCATGTCTACACACAATAACTGTGCCACTTTCTTTTCTGCTTTAGAATAAGAACCTTTCTCTGTTGTTGCTTTTGAGTAGTTCAGCTAGCTACTAACAGCACAGCTTGGCTGTAGCAAACATTGTGTTCTAAGGTGCTGGGCTGTTATGGGACTCAACTCCAGAGTCATTGTGTTCCAATTTGGAAAGTTCTTCTTGCCTTTTATTGCCCTCTATTCAGAAAGAAAAAAAAATCTAATTTAGTTCTGTGGAGAGAGAGGGAGAAAGGCATCAGTCTGAACAAGTGTCGGCTTTGCTATTTTTTGTAGATGAAACTAAATAAATAGATAAATTGAAGCAGGCATGAAAGAAGGAGTGGGGTTAATACCAATGCAACCCAAAAGTCACCATGACAGGATTAATGGGTTTAAATATTGGGGGCTTGGAATTCTGAACAGTGACACTGAATAGGAATCAGAAATGCAGGATTCTGAAGCAGGATGGGACATGATGCAGTGAGTGACAGTATAAATGACTCTTCTCCTCTAAAACTGGGTATGATCAGCCATCTCCCCGACAGAATTGTGGAGAAGTCATAATGAACTGAGGAATGGGAATTTCCCCTAAACTTCCACTGCTCAGCGACACAGTCATTCAGCTATCCAGAACACATGATGCCCTGCCTCATCAATATGGTCTGTTATTCAGAGGAACACAAAGCAAAGTGCTCAATTTATGAGACCATCACCCCAAAGCACAAACAAATTTGGACAAAGGGTTCATACTATACGATGCCACCCACTCTTTTTTATTGTTCCTGTGCTTTGTTCTTTTAAATTTTATCTCATTTTTTAGTAAAAATAACTAGAACCCCCCTTTGTATGCATCTTAGCCTGTCTTCTGATGCACACAGGGTATATCAGCTATAAAGAAAAGAGGTTTATTGTAAAACATGTCTCTGAAGATTGAAAGCCAAGGGGCCATGTCTGGTGAGAGCCTTCTTGCCAGCAAACACAGGTACAGGAAACCATGTGGCAGATGGGAAATGTGTGTACATATGTGTCTCTTCTGGTCTCCCTCATCTTAGAGTAGTAGGAACTCATCTTTCTGAGTTTATTTAACTCAGATCTCTGCCTGGAGGTCCTACTTCTATATATTACAATTAGATTATGTTTCTATCTACTATTGCATACCGGGGGTGAGATTTCAGCATTTGAACATCTGGGCAGATACATCCAAATCACAGATGTTTTCCTGATATGGGAATAGAGTGCTGAACACACTTAAAACTGAATTGTTTATTGAACATTTGTCACAAATAATGACTAAAATAATAGTAAAGTTGGACCACGCTTTAGAAAATGGCATTTGATTTGCCAGTTTGAATCAAGCTTCTCAGCTTTGGGGTGCTGGGTGGCAGTAGCTTGTGGAGTGGTTATGAACACAGAAGTTAGTTCAGATTGGCTCTCTCTTGGCATCAGTGTCCTTATCAGTACAATAGGAATACTAGTTTCTGAGAAGTGTAAGAAAACATGTCTATAATATATGTATGCATCATTTACTGTTCCTATAGCAAAGTACTCAAGGCAGGCTAACTTTCAATAGAAAGGAGAATGTGTGTGCGTGCGTGCGTGTGTGTGTGTGTGCGTGTGCGTGTGTGTGTGTGTGTGTGTGTGTGTATGTATATGCATGTGTATGTGTGTGTATGTGCGTGGTGCGTGCATACTCATGTGCACACGCATGCATAAAGCAGTGGCGAATGTAGGGTGTCCTGTATCTTTTTGCTTCTTCTCTTGAAACAGCGTCTTTCACTGAACATGGGGCTGGCTGCCATTGAGTCCCATCAAGTCTCCTGTTTCCACACTGTCTTCCTTCAGCTCTGGAGTTAAAGGCTTTTGTAGCCCTACCTGGCCTTTTACCTGGGTGCTGAGGATCTTAACTCAGGTCTTCCTACTTGTACATCTACCACTGAACCCACTGAGCAGACTTCCAGACCAAAAAAGAAAGTTTTTTTTTTTTTAATTTCATTTCATAGTTTTACAGATCCAAGGCATGACATCAGGACCTCATGGCGCCTTGCAGGAGCACATGTGTAAAGAACAATAGATCATATTACCCAACAGGAAGCCAGAAAGAGTTCTGGGTCTTATTCTGCCTGACCTGATGGCCTCCTACTAGGCCCTACTTATCACCTCCCAACATCACCACACTAAAGAGCAAGTTTCTGACTCATAATCTCTTGAGGGACACATACAGCACCACTGAATCAGAGCACTGTCTGGAGATAATGGCCAGAGTTGATGAAACATCTAATTTATTCCCAATACTTTTTTCCTTACTGTGAAACCTCAGATATTACTCTGCCAGTACTTACTGGGTAAACCATTATACATCCATTATACCTGCTTGAGTTCTAAAGATTCCCATAACACAACATCTGGCCAGAAAAATACAAGTCTTTCAGTTCTAAACTATTTGTCTTTGTCACTTTTTGTTGCTATAACAGAATGCCAAAGACTAGATTCTTCATAAAGGAAGCAGGCTTATTTAGATTACAGTCTGGAGGCATGGTCAGTTAGGCATCCATATCTAGCGATGCCCTCCTGATGCTTCATAAGGAAGAATTGGAAGCAAGGAGAGAACATACAAGTATAAGTGAAAAGAAGGTCGAATTCCCACAAAGAAACCCATTCACTCGGGAACAGCAATAATCCATTCATGAATGCTCTTCCTCCATTGTCTGTGTGTCTTCTACAATGCTTTGCTTTGCAGCCCTGCCACACTAAAAAATGAAAGTTACAACATACAAGTGTTGGGGAGTGTACCCAAAATATAGCGCCATCCCTTCTCAGAAGGACCCTTGGTGTTCTAATAGCCAGCAACTAATCCATACTATTAGTCTGTCGCTCTGATTTCTGCGCCTCTGGAACTAATGCTCCAGACTTCCCACTCCCCCGAGGGCCATCTGGAAACATGACTAATGTCAATGGCCATAGACACATGGCAAATCCAAACTATGATGACAAGAATTTCAACCTGTTGGGAAGACAACTTGGAAAAATTTAGACTTAAGTCAGAGAAAAAAAAAATGCCCCTGAACCCTTTCAAATAAGCTTGTAGCCAAAGGCAATCACTCACATCTAGAGGGAATGTTGAGTTAAATGAATTAAAAGCTATGTGTGCCAAGGTGGAATACACTGTTAACAGTGAAAGACCCATTTAATGAATACCAGCTAAGGTGGATTTATGCACAATAAAATTCTGCATTTGACAGATTTTTTTTAACCACTCTGCATTTCAAGTTTGTACAAAAAGCTCATAATTTCTCTCCATGGGCTATTCCTTCAAATTGTATTTAATCACTGATAAGGACAACAAAGGACCCTGTTCAGTGCTCCTCAGCTCATAAAGCTCTGAGGGAGCTTTATTCTATGTTTAAAATAAAAGTGTTTTTTTTTTTAAATTGGGGGTAGGGTAGGAAAGGAAAGGGCTTTGCATACCAACAGACTCAGCAAGGCTGTGACCTTGGTTCAATATTTGGGAAAGTTGGAGCTGGAAGTATTCTTAGATATCTTACTAGAGGTTACTTCCAACACAGGAAGCCCAGACACCATGGTGATTTATAGCTGGAATCCTGGTTCTCTAGAAGTGCTTTCTAGGTTTTTAGCTCAGAACATCTCATGTTTAGGGGACAAAGTAGTAGATGCTCATACGTTTACTCTGACTGAGATATCTTATCTCTGTAGTGTGGGGTTGTGATGTGTGAACCTGTACTATTCTCTGTGTCAGGCATTAATTTGTCATGTAAAGAGATTGTAATTGCACTCCATTACCATCAAGGAGTGCCGATGTACTACAGGATTTGCTGGGAGAGAATGTTGATTGGATGGAAAGAATGCAATCTCAAAAGCTCTTCTCAGATTAGACCTGGCATAATTCTTCCGAAGATACCATGGGGAACATTTCCAAGAACAGGTGACATTGTTTATGCCTATAAATTTACATGATAGAGGAGACAGGGAGCATGCTTTCTGAATAGTACAGCCATGCAGGCTTATTCTGTGCCACACAAATGGACCCTACTCATCCAAGCCTTCAGTAACTTCACACTGTCCATTTGGTGCTGCCTATGGTGACAGTATTTATACTTCAGACCTGGCAAACAATATTGACTAGGGGCCTGTTGAGAATAGTGAATATCGAGAATCAGTTTATTAGCACAGTATTGCATCTCTCCAGCAACGGAGGTAGAGCTGGGCTGTAGCTTAGTTGGCAATATGCTTGTCTAGCATGCATGGAGCATTGGGTTTAATTCCTAGCACCACATAAAGTCGATGTGATGGTTCACACCTATAGTACCAGCATTCAGAAGGTAAAGGCAGAAGGGTCAGGCTACCAGGTCATCCTCAGCCACGTAGCAAGTTTGAGCCTATCCTGGGTTAGAAAAGGAAGGACAACCTGTCAGACAAGTGTTGAGCTCATCCCTTTAAAGATACCTTGGGGACCTTACAGGGACATCCAATTTTGTCTAGCACACTCACAGGGAACACTAAGCAGGTACTACTGAAAGGTTTTATTGTCATCAAGGGGCAGTGCTCATCCTGAAAGCACCAGCTGGGACAACTTTCAAGCATGAGGTGAAGAATCCCAATGGGAGGTCCTAGTGCCCAGTGGACCACAGAAACTGGAAGCCTTAAATGTGAAAGCAAGACTATCTATTACTCATGCAGCTCTTTCCGCAAGGTGTATGGAGAGGAGTATCTACATACAGAGGAGGAGAGCATGAATGAAGTGCATAACTCTGTCACAAACCTCAGTACCCAGCCTGCTCCATGCACCTTACCACCAATTTGACCCCCACAGACTCAGACCTGAGGTTGTTCCTGCAAACACAGGCTCAAGGCATGCCTCCATGGTCCAAGGCTTTAGCACAGACCTCTTCAAACACATTCCTAGTCTTGTGCTAATAGAACTATGTAACAGACGAGCTGTCCAAACACCTTAGCAGCCAGCCTGCCCATGAGAGCCACCACCTAGCCCACTCACATGTCCTTTATTTCCAAGGCCAGTCTCTGGAGAATGAATAAAGTGCATTCAGTTTCCAAAGCACAGACTGGAAAGTAAGTCCACAAGGGCGAGAATAATGTGAGAAATAGGATGCAACCAACAGGTAAAATATAAAACACCGCTTGTAAAGGCTTGGCAATCCCTGAGCTGCCTGATAAACAGCTCCAAATAACTGTCCCAAAGAAGCTTGGTGAGCTACAAGAAGGCTCAGATAAACATCAGAACAACACTAGGAAAACAAAATGAATTTACAAAGGTATGAACACCATAGGAAGGAACAAAAACAAAATCTGGGAGAAAAAAAAAGTGATGACTGAGCTGAAAATTCCAAAAAATTTTAGCAGTGGACTTGACTTAGCAGGGAAAAATGATAAGGATTAAAAGAATAAAAATGAGTGAAAGAGCTCACAGCTTCTTTGATATGCTGTCAATCAAATGGATTGCTGAATTATGGGTATCCCCCAGAAGCAAAGAGAAAGGAAGCACAGTTGTTTAATGAAATGATGAGGGAGACTCCAAATTTAGAGAAATACGAACATTCAGATGCCGAAGAACCCCAAGGCGAATCATCAGGAAGATATACTCACAGTGTCTATTACAATCAAATCCTTGACAGTCTCAGATGGGCTTGGGCAATGGCTCAGTGGGTAAGGAGTTTGTTGTAGGAGCCTGGATATCTGAGTTCGGATCCTAAGAATCCATGTAAAATGTGGACACTAAAGGGCAACCATTTGTTATCTCAGCACTCCTAGGGGGAGATGGGAGGTCAAGACAGAGGAATCCCTGGAAATTTTGGAGCCAGCTAACTGCCTGATTTAGAGCAATGTATGATAAGAGAGACCTTGTCTCAAACAAGGTGGAAGAAAGGACCAACATACAAGATTGTCCTCTGACTTCGGCATGCTGAGTATGGTATGTGTGTGTCCATACCCAACCCATACACACACACACCCTGAAGAAAAATAATATTAAAATTTTCATGATAAAAGAATTTGTCAAACTCTGCTGACTAGAGAAGAATGAGGTGATACATTAAAAGTGATGAAAAAATCAAAACACAATGAATAATTAAAAAGAAAACCCTAGCAATCAATAACATTATGCCACAATCACAAGAGTTAATCACTAAATACATTTGAGCAGTACTAAATGACCTCAGAAGACTGTATTTATAGACACATGTGTGCAACAATTGTAATTAAATAATAAGAAGCCATGAATTTGAGGAGTGAGGGGGCCATGGGATGAACTGGACAGAGGAAGGGAGGGGGCACGGAAACAGTGGTGTCCATACAGTTCTCATATGTAAAATTCTCAAAAGTGAATTAAGAAAAATAATGTTGTGCCAGGCAGAGTAATCCTCAGCACTGAGCTGGGCCTGGGTAACAATTTTTCGAGAGAAGCAGGAGTCCAGGGAGTTCAGCACCACTGACACCAACTCACCATGCTGAATAGAGCTCTTCAAGTAGGAAGGAATAACATTAGGCAGTTTGCGTGGAAATGCACACAGAAATCTAAAACATCTTGTGGTGAGACTACAGTGGGGTTTAGGGGATGCTAAGATGCAGTGGTGGCGTGTGGCCACTGACTCCATTAAGACAAGTTAAAGAACAAAAGAATCCAAATAGCTAAATTTAAAGTCATTTGTTAATGAGTATGGAACATGAATATGTTAATTGTGACTTTAATAATATACAAATTGTGGTGAGGTTGAAGTGATTAGCTGTTTAAAATAGCCTGCTACAACTAGGAAATGTTTTGTGTCAATCAGGTCGTAATAAAGAAGCAAAGCCTTCTGGGGGCTCTCAGGGGTTATAGCTCCTGCTTAGCAAATGTGAGGATGGGAGTTCAGATTCCCCAGAACTCATGTGAATGCCAAATTAAATTGTGCATTAAAGTAACTAACTACTCACCATATCAAAAGGCACAGGATGGTTCAACATATGGGAAATCAATAATAGAGAAATATCATATTTACAAAATAGAGGTTGGAACATTTAATCATCTCAAAATATGTGGAAAAAACATGTAATGAAGCTCAACATCCTCTTATTATAAAAAAAAACATAACAAAACAGGGATGTGCTTCATCACAACATAAGCCAGGGCTCACAGCTAACGTTGTATTCAGTTATGATAATCAGCTTTCCCTGCAAGATCAGGTGCAAGGCTAGTGTGCACACTCCTGCTACCTCTAGTGGAAAGTCTAGCCCAAGCCCTTGGGTAAGAAAAATAAACTAAATAATTCAAATTGGAAAGAAATTAAATTATTTCTGTTTGTAGATGATAAGGTTTGTAATTAGAAAGTCCGAAGGGCATCACAGAAAAAAAATCAAAACTAATAAGTCAGGAAAATTACAGAATACAAAATGAACATGAAATGAGCTGTGTGTTTATATAATAATAATAAAACCATGTAAAATTGACACTAAGAAAATAATCTCACTTACGGGAGTTTCAAACAGTGCTTAGAAATAAATGTCATTGAGTTGGTAAACTATTTATAAATAGAAAACTGTAGATTTTTGATTAAATAAGCTGAAGACACAAATTAATGAAAGCTACATCATAGATGGAACTTGCCTGAGATTCCAGAACTTAGAAGACTGAGGCAGAACTGCAAATTTGCAGCAAACCTGGACTACACAGTGCATTTCAGTATGGATGAATTACCCAGTGAGACATGTCTCACAAAACATTGTATTGATGGACTGGAAGAATTCAAAATGTTCAATTACTCATTCTATCCGAAAAAAAAAAAAGCCTAAAGAGTCACTGTAGTCCCTGTCAGAATTCCAACAAATGTTTGTCCAGAATCAGAACAAGACAATCTTTAAGTTGTATGGAATCATGACTGAAGACAGTGTTCCTGGCTGTATAAGACAGCTAGCTGAGGATAATCCTGAAAGCGAGCCCCAGGCAGCAGCTCCATGGTTCTGTACTTCTTGGCTGTGAGTGTATTCCCTGCAAGCAGGCCTGCCTTCAGATTTCTGCCTTGAGTTCTTGCCCTGACTTTACTCAGCCATGGACCTGTGTGACCTGGAAGTTTAAGTCAAATAAACCCTTTCCCCCACAAAGGTGCTTTTCAGCCATGCAGTTTTTCAAAGCAATGACAGATGGGAGGAATTTGCCAGCCATTTAGCTGATAAGAAGTTGCTATTCAGTATACATGAGAGGCTTGGCTACAGAAGGAAAATGATAACTTCAATTTAAAAAAAATGGACAAAGGCCCTGAAAAATGTTTCTACAGGGAAAATATGAAAATAGTCAACAGAGATGTGGAAAAACAATAATTGCTACTAATCTTCATAGAAATACACATCAAAACCACAGTGAGACATCAGCACACCTGTTAGGCTGGTGAGGGAGGTTTCTTATTAAAATGCCAAAGGTTAACAAACTTAGGGAAGAATGGAAAGAAAAGGAAAGACTTGTCTATAGTTGGTGGGAGTGTAAATTAATGGAGCCATTTATGGAAAATAGTAAGGGAGATCCTGGAAAACTTGAAGATAGAACTAAATATGATCTGCTTGTTCTGTCACTTACTTCTGGATGTAGATGCAAAGGAAATAACACCACTGTCTTGAAGAGATGTTTGCCTTCTCATGTTCAATATGGAAATATTTACAATAGCCAAAATATGGAGCCAACATAAATGTTCCAGAATACATGGATAAGCAAATGGAATCTCTCTCCCTCTCCACGCTCTCTCTCATACGCAAACACTTTTAATGAAGTATTATTCAGTCATAAGGAACCAGGGAAGCTTGTCATTTACAGCCATGTCTATGAACCCGGAGGGTATTTTGCTGAAAGAAGCTAGGCAGAGGAAGAGAAAGTTCTCGTGATTTCACTTATACATGGAATCTAAAAATATTGAAGTTGTAGAAACAGAGAGGGATGGTATTTTTCAGAGGTGACAGCCAAGGTCACAACTCTGCTGGCTGAATATATTCTCCAGTTCTAAGATAATCTGAAGATAATGACCCAAGTACGTTGTGTGGATTTAGAATGTCCTCACAGTACACATGGTAGCTGTGGAGATGACAGTGATGCTGACAGGCTTGATAGAAAAAATAACCATTTCGTGGTGTGTATGTGTGTAAAGCATTGCACTGAAAAATTTAAATATGTAGTTTTTATTTGCCAGCTATAACTCAATAGAGCTGGAAAAGGGAAAGATAGAAAGGTCTCCCTACCATGCTTTAGGGAGCACATGGATTCATTTTCAAGGTTGGATGAGGGAACTGTGACCCTGACATGTTGGGGGATGGGATGGATGTTCTTAGGCAAGACAAAGTTTGTCTAGACCTGAAGTTTGTATGCCTGGCTTTGTTCTGTAAATTGCTTTGAAAAGTGGTTTCTAACTGACGGGGCTTACAGGAGGGAGACACTAAGCTTGAGGGCAGCCTCAAGATGGACTGTGCCCATGCGCACCGGAGCATTGTAAGCCTAAGAAGACTCTCATGGGCTCAGGACACCTTTCGTGCCTGGGAAACCTGCTGAGATGGCCCCACACTTACACAGCAAATCTGTTCTAGTGTTTGTCATTAATTAATTAAGTTCTTGCTGTTCCCTGTGTGCTCTCTCATGTGCTGGGTGTGTAACAGTGACAATGAAGAATGTGTTCATTGACGCTGACTCCTCCCTCCACCAACACTGAGGCAGCCTACCCCAGAGAACTCATTTCTTGTTCCTCAGAGCATTGTTTAGGACACGTCCGGAAGGCCTCGTTCAGAAATGGGCACACTGGCTCTATGGTGGCTCTTCCACAGCCTTTTGCCTTCTACTCTACACCTGCTTCTGTCATCCTCAGCAAAGTAGGTACAGCAGCACCCCAGTGTCCTGGATGGACCGCAGCTTCTCTCCTCTTCGACCCTCACCCTTCGTTCCTGTGCTGCCAAGTCCTCTCTAAAACTTGAGGTGGATGAAATCATTGTGTTGATCTGAGGACGGGTTATCTTCCCCAATTCAGGGTGGTTCTGTGTAAGGGACATATTGATGTCACCTCAGCATTTCATATTTAGTCATGCCATGCTGCTTTCCTCATCTTCCATGTTATTAAACACACACAAACACGTGTAGACAATGTACCTGCATACACAGATGTGTACAAACACACACAGAAAATACACACACAAGTGTGCAAACACACATACATGTACACACATACAAAAAATCCACACATATAGACATATGCATATATATGTGTCCACCTGCAGACATAGACAAAGATATACATAAATACACACATACACACATGTACACATACATACATGCACACCCATAAAGACAGACTCATTCAGATACATACACATATGCACCCACACTCTTGTAATGCAATATGCACATATCCACATACATATGTACATATATGTAGCAATTCACAATATACATACATACATATGCATGCTTAGACACATATATACATACATGCATACATATATATATACAGACATATATCTACCACAAACATATGAACACATTTGTACATATACAAATATACACATGTACAAATATGCACATTTATATATCAAAAGAAAGAATAAAATAAGAATTGCCTCAACACAAAGCATTTTTACATATATTGAGTGCGCTGTGTTAGCAAAGACCACACATACCCAGAGGTGTCCTTAGTGAGGAACTTTTTTACATCACGGCAAAAATGCTCATCCTTTCCTAAGCCACATGCAATTTCCTCTTCACTTATTTTCAAACATAGTTGATAACTGAAAACCACTTAGATTAAGAGACAGGTACAAGCCTAAGGTAACCACTGAGCTGGTGTCCCTCCAGGAACAAGTTTTTTTTTAAACCAGTTGGTGTTTAGCCTGGAAAATCTGCCTTTTGAAATCCTCATTAGAACCCTGCTCTGAAGTTTTTGAGATGTGTTGCTTTTCCCTCAGCTATGAGCTGCTGCTTTGTGTATGTGATTGGGATCTGCAAGGAGAGTTTGTGCATGTCACTCTTTATAGGCTGCTATCTGGGAAGAAAACAGACCAGCTGGCTTTAGGGAGCAGGACCCATCTATGACTTATGGTAGGAACGGTCGAGAGAACCAAGTTTAATTTGATGACTGATTCTCATTCAGCTGAGGCACCTGAAACTTCCAGACTGGCATGGTGATAGAATCCAAGGATGGAGCCCATGGATGGGTCTTGCACCCAAGCCCCCCTCATCACAGATTAACAGTGTTCATTTTGAAGAGCTCCTGGCTCTTAGCCATTCCTGCACACCCAGCCCATTAACTCACACTGTAGCTCTCCACAGCTTCATTAATGGGAGAAGGGTAATTGAGTGATCTCCATTAAATTTCAAAGCAAACATCTGGTTTGCAAAATCTGTAATGTTTTTCTTTTCTACTTTTTCTGGCTTCCAAGAAGAACCTTACGTTTAGTATCACGATGGGAGGTGTAATTGAGCTGTTCCTCACTGACAGCATAACTGCCTTGCTTTGTGACAGCGCAAATAATTATTTATAAAACAGGTGGTCTGCCTAAAAGTCCAAATAAATGTTCCAGGTATTTTTAGACATGCTTTGCCATGGATTGCTCTCCTCTCTGGATGGAGTGAGCACTTCTGAGAGCTCTGTTAGCATGATGAATGCCCTGACAGCTGTTTCTACGGACATCTTCACCTTCATGTTTCTTCTTTCTGCTTTTCAACTTGTAGAAGATCAATCCTGTCCCTGGCCCCAATGCACCAAACATCAAGGCACTCGAACTTATGCATTCTGTTGATAATACTGCATCCAAGGAGACCAGTGTGAACTTGGCTTATTGTCCTTGCTTTTTTTTTTATATCAGAAAAGAGAGGAGCTGACAGGGCTGTTGGTTGGGAGAAAAGATGGAGCTGAAAATCTGCACATCAAGTTGTGCATAAACACAGACCCAGGTTCTTATGGTATCTCTGAATTAATTTTTGTATCTGCCTCTGTTTCAATATTTGTTTTTGTTTTGTCTTCTCAAAAATACCCATGCATTACTGAAGGCGTAGGATGTTACTGATGTAAGACTAACATAGATTTTTAAGTAAGAGAAACCTAATCTGACCAATTTAAACTCAATAAATTTATTTAAGTAGCCATAATATAGATATTTCATGGGTATAGTGGTTGTCCAAACCCAAGTGGTCAGCCCTACAACAAGGTATATACAAGCAACACAGAACAGACTCAGCTGGTTACTAAGTGTGTATATATATCTCACACAATAATAATTAAAGAATAAAAGTTCATGAATTTGAGAAGGGAATGGGGAATAAAGAAGGGGATAGAGTGAGGAGAGGGGTAGGAATGATGTAATTATACTTACATTTTAAAAATTAAAGAAATTCATTTTTATTAGTCAAAAAGAATGGAGAATTTCACATTTATAATAGTTTTCAAATTTTCCAAGTTTCCCTCTATGTTTCTAAAGAAAATATCATTTCTTTTGTAAGGTAGGGTACATCCATTTCTTGGTAATTATCTGTAGGTATTTTTGTGTGTTTTTGAGACAGGGTCATACTACATTGCCTAAGCTGGTCACAAATTGGAGATCCTCTTGCTTCAACCTCCAGAAATAGAAAGAATTGAAGAAAGAAACACATGGGAGTTAAATGTGGCTACAAAGGCCAACTAGCTAATGAAGTATTTTAAATTAATAAAGGTATTAATAAGTTGAGAATTTGATATATGCCAAAGTCATTTTATTTGATAATACAGGAATCCTGTTCATAATAAGGAAAACTGTGTACAATATTTAGAATACGGCTGGACATGATGGAACATGCTTGAAATCCATGCTGCTTATAAGGCTGAATAAATCTCCATAAGGAACATTATCAACATACAGAGGCAAAGAGAGCAGTCATGAGCATGTTTAAGAACAAAGTGTACTGGTCCTGAGTATGTATAGAATGGGTTCAGCCCCTCACTCCATTCAGAGAGAAAACAATGACATGAATTTCAGCCATATACTGAGTATGGGCTCTAGTTGTACAGTAAGCATGGACCTGGCAGGAATCACCTCCTGAACTGGACAGCAGAGCGTCTCAGGCAGGGTTTACCCATCTGGAGAGCACAACACACAAAATGACTTATTGGCAATATTTCCTGCTTTGTTCAAGGATACCACATAAGACCTGTTCTTCTCCATACATCTCCAGAAGAGGAAAATAAGCCTTGATACTGTCAGAATTCTCCAATTAGCTAATCCATTTCTAGGGATTCATCTCACCAACTGAATGATTGCAACCAAAATTGAGACCCTTGAATATGAGGTCTGTTACATATTTTCCATCTTTTCTTTCCTGATCATTCCCCTATTTTCCCAGGTCCTTTCACATGACTATCCATTAAGGATGGGCAAATGGCTTAACATGGAGGGTTTGTTGTCATTGTTTGTTTGTTGTCCCCCTGCAAAAGTCTTGGCTGTACATAAGAAGTTAGCTACAGACATTCATCAACTGTTGTCCTTTACCTCTAGCCATGAACTTTGTCCCATTGGTTGGGAGAATAGCCACTGAAAGCAGGAAGTCATCACAACCAGTAGAAAATTTGGAAAGAATCATACCAAGCATGAAGACACATCACACAACAGTTCTGAAGTTTTAGACTACAAGGGAGTCTCCATGGTCTATTAAGAGAGACACAGCTAGGTTCTACCTGCAGAGTCAATCTGGACTGTGTGTTGTAGGTTGTTGTTTGGCTCTCTGGGGGGACCCACCACCCAGCTCCCAAATAAATCACACACATAGGCTTATTCTTAATTATGAATGCTTGGCCTTAGCTTGGCTGTTTCTTGACAGCTTTCTTAAATTATCCCATCTACTGCCTTTTGCCTCTGGGATTTTCACATTCTCTTACTTCTGTAAATCTTACTCTTACTCCGTGCCTTACTGTGTAGCTGGGTGGCTGGCCCCTGGAGTCCTCCTCCTTCTCTGGCTCCTTCCTTTTCTTCCTCCTCCCAGATTTCTCTTTCTATATATTCTCTCTGCCTGCCAGCCCTGCCTATCCTTTCTCTTTCCTTGCTATTGGCTGTTTAGTTCTTTATTAAACCATCAGGTGTTTTAGATAGGCACAGTAACACAGCTTCACAGAGTTAAACAAATGCAACATAAGCAAAAGTAACACAGCTTAAAACAATATTCCCCAATATTTCCCCCTTTTAGTCTAAAAAAGGAAAGGTTTTAACTTTAACATAGTATAACTATATACAATAAAAACAGTTATCAAGTAAGATTTAATTTACAATATTCATTCCCTTTACAATTAGCAAATTCAGAGAAAGCACTCTACTTCATCCATCTTAGTGACTCCAAAGTTTTATACATAATTTACTTTCTTTCATAACTAAGGAAAACTATAACTATCTAGTCTTCAACTCCATCAAAGACTCAGAAGGATGTAATATTATCTAACAACAGAGATATTTGACTGCCTGGACAGTCACCCAAAGTTCTTCTGCAACCTTGGGGCATTCATCTTCAGTCTACAGGCCTAGAATATCTGGCAGACTTTACTATGAAACAGGAATTTTGGACTGTCCTATATTGTTTTGGCAAAGTTCATTAGTACCTTTCCTCTGTGTCCTGAGGAATATCTGCTAGAATATCTGGCAGACTCTTCTGTGAAGCAGGAATTTTGAAACACTGTCCTGCCTTGTTTTGGCAAAATTCGACATTTTTTTCCTGTGTTTCCTGCATGTCTAGTCTTCACAGCACATTGTCAGCAGTCAAAGGCAAGAACAGTTTATTTGCCCAGTAGCTAACTTTGCCACAATGAAAGCAAACTCCATAAGGAGTTTCTTCAATGCCCATCATCTTCTCTGAAGTAAGTTGGTGCTGCCAGGAGCAGATGTCTCATTGTCATGAAAAACCTTAAGTCAACAAAACATTTTAAATGCCATATTCTACAGGTCTTTGAAGTATTTGAAGATCATCTATATATCTAAAATATATCTGTATATGATCTAGAAAGCATACCTAACATATCTACAATTTTAATTATTATAAATGACTAACTACTAACCTATGTTTCCTGATTATCCTATATGGTTTATAATAATAGCTTCCAAAAACTAGAACTTCACTGTACATTTCCAAATGAACTGCATAGGCACAATACCTCAAACAAAAATAGAAGCATACATACAATATGTTGCAAAAAATAACCTTAAATTCTTTATCAATATATAAAAATTCTTTAAACAAGAGTATATATACATATATATATAGTGTAAAAATAGCTTTAAATTTGTATCAGTATACTATATTCTAAATGATAACAAACATCCATAGCCACCAAATAACCAAAAGCCTCTCATACCCATCTTGCGAATGTAGATGTCATGTTCTCAAAACTGCTTGCTGCTGTCTGTGGACAAAGTACCTTTAGGGTCCTAGACAGAAAATTCTGAGATAATGGCCAAGTCCTGGAAAGACCAGCTATAATCTTTGTTAATAGATATTACCTGTCAAGGTTCAGGAGGTCTCACCTGATCAAACCTAATCCATATTAACTCTGAAGGAATCCACAGCCTCTCATCTCCTGTGGGAACAAAATTCTAAATTCTCTTTGATTTCCATTTGACAAATGTATTTTTTGACTTTTTAAAAGTTAAGGTATTCCTAAAGTATATAGGCTGATTTATTTCAACTGTCCCTTTTTCAATTCCAGATCTCTTTGCAGTTGTCCTTTGCTTTTCAACAATCAAAAAATTCAAAATCAACACAATAATATACAGGATCCAGACTCCCTGTGTATTTCCCATCTTATGTGGCTTTTTTTCTTTTATATTACTTTTACTCTCTCTTTTTTAAAACTTTATTATTTTTAAACTATTTCTTTCTTTCTATGACTATACCCTCTTTTCTTTTCTTAAGCCTAAGCACATTGTTAAACACACTGTAACCTGTTTAGAGGTTTTTTACATCTGTACCTCTTATAGTGCATATCTTCAAACTTTTTTGCTGTATGAGCAAACTTTAGACAGCTAAGGTGAACCTGGATTCTCTGCACATGACTTTCAGCTGGCTCTGCCCATTTCTAGGTTCCTGAAATCCAAGCCTTAAACTTGTCGCCTGGTTGGAGGTTCATGACTGCATTCAACCTTCCTATCTGTGGAAGCCAGCACCAGCATTGCCACCGTTAGTTTTATTTAGCTTGCTGTCTGTATTTAGTGCTGCTCTCTGCTGAACAGCAGTGCCTCTTAAAGGAGCTGTGTCCTTTTCTTTCTTTCTTTCTTTTTTTTTTTTTAACTTCAAGCTTTCCAGACACTATGGAAATTTGAGAAACTCATGTTCGGTGCCAAAATGTTATAGATTGTTGTTTGGCTCTTTTGGGGGGCCTACCACCCAGTTCCCAAATGAATCACACACAGAGGTTTATTCTTAATTATGAGTGCTTGGCCTTAGCTTGGCTGTTTCTTGACAGCTTTCCTAACTTTAATTATCCCATCTACTACCTTTTGCCTCTGGGATTTTCCCATTCTCTTACTTCTGTAAATCTTGCTCTTACTCTGTGACTTACTGTGGGGTGGCTCCCTGGAGTCCTCGTCCTTCTCTGGCTCCTTCCTTTTCTTCCTCCTCCCAGATTTCTCCCTCTGTATATTCTCTCTGCCTACCAGTCCCATCTATCCTTTCTCCTGCCTTGCTATTGGCCGTTCAGTCCTTTATTAGACCATTATGTGTTTTAGACAGGCAAAGTGTTACAGCTTCACAGAGTTAAATGCAACACAAACAAAAGTAACACACTTTAAAATAATATTCCTCAATAATCATGGGAAGAACACTCTTCTCCTACCATGTTTCCAGGTGATGCTGATGCTGAAACAAAATAAGAACACTGGCAGCTAGGATGCTGTCACTCACATGTTTCTATTTGTTGAGTTGTTCTAGGCAGTTTGCTTGTTTGAAAGCCTAATATCTTTTGTACAGTGCTATAAACCTTTAATGAGAAAATGCAATAAGTCTTTTTTTTTCTTAGAAAAGAAAACATTTAATTGGGGGCTTGCTGGCAGTTTGAGAGGGTTAGTCCACTGTCACTGTGGCAGGAAGCATGGTGGCCTGCATGGCACTGGAGCAGTAGCTGAGAACTACATCCAGATCCACAGGCAGCAGGCAGAAAGGCTCTGGGCTGGCATGGGCTGATGAAACCTCAAAGCCCACCCCCAGTGACCGCAATAAGTCTTAGATTGCTGTTGCTACCCATCTTCATCTAATATACAGTGGAGGAAAGTGGCAGTTGATAGAATTAGCAAGAGCCTACAGTCGTGGGTAGGGTCTGGAGCTAACTGCATCTTTATAGCATAGCTGGCAAGTATTTGATGGCAGGAATGGCTCTCAAAGATAGACTTTCTATCTTCATCTTTAGAACTTCCATTTATTGTGTGTGGGGGGGAGGTACATATATGCCACCTTGAGCATGTGGAGGTCAGAGAACAACCTAGAGTATCAGACATGAGCTTCCACACTGTCTAAAACAGGGTTGCTTACATCAGGCTATCCGGTCCTGGAACCTCAGGGATTGTCCTATAAGAGCATAGCGATTACAGAAGCTCACTGCCATGTCAGGCTTTTGTGGTATCTGACAATATAAATTCATGTCTTCATGCTTATGTGGCAGGTGCTCTACCCACTGAAAGTCTCCCCAGCCTTAGAGTCTCTGTCTCAAGAGAGTGAGAAACAGACTCTCTTTCTAAATACAGTGGTCAACTGAGATCTTGCCTCTCTAGTAATGACTCAAAGTGTAATACAATAATGTTATTTGAGCTGTTTTTCATCCAGGTTATAGAGAATTATAAGTTAATGAAATCTTTGTCAGATATCAAAGTGATTGATATAGTCAGAAACATGGAACTTAGGATAAAAACTTTATATCATTTCACCAGTGTTACGACATTTCAAAATAAGATGTCATTACCCTATTGCATTTTATTCTGATAATAATGGCAACTTAAATCTTACTTTATTATTTTATAACCAATTTTAATAATATTTTATAACCTAAGCACTAAAATATTTTATGATACTACATATTAAAATAGTGGAATATAAATAAATAAATTCATATATAATTTATATATATATATATATATGTTTTTCCTTGATAGGTTATTGAATAAATATGTTTAGAAACACTTTTCTAAACAGTCTCCTGGGGGTGTTATCTGAGATGGAGATTCTTTTATGTGTTTGAACAAATCCTTCTAGAGTATAATGGGTAAATATCAGTCCTAGAATGCATGAGTTGATACTACAGAACTTCCATATATTGTCAATAAGACAATTTTATATTACATTACTTCCAAATCCTAAAGTATTGACTTGTTTTTAGTGAAGAGACTGATACAAGCCAGAACAATAAGGCTGGATCTCAACCCATGAAGCCCACGATCCCTAAAGAGCTCTTTTCACAACCTACACTATATGGGACATCCATGTGACATACAGACAGATCCTTACCTACCAGTCATACTTACTGGAGGAAGCTAGCCACCATCTCCTTTACCAAAGTGCACAGCTCTGAGTAAAACTGACTTTTAAAAGAGAGCAAAAATGGGAACATGTTTGGCTTGTTCACTCTGTGGAATGAAGACAATTCCCAGAGTCTATTTACATTGCAGTCTCACCTGCTAAAATACCAGGGTAGTAAAGTTTTCAGATAATCACAGTAGACTTTTCTAGAATCCCTTCTAGAATCTAGCAGTCCAAACCCTACTGTTATTGGCCCCACATTTTGGCAAAGAAATTAAGACATAAAGCATAGGAACTACTGGCCCCAAATTAAGTAGTAACAGAAATAAGTTGCACAGTGAGGTCATGTGATTCAAGTTAAGTTTGTAGACACCTGACAATGTTGAGTGGTTCTGGACTGAAGAACAGATGTCAGAATCAATGAGAAGAGGTCTTAAAAATTGTAGATGCTAGGTTGGGCAGTGGTGGCGCACGCCTTTAATTCCAGCACTTGGGAGGCAGAGGCAGGTGGAGCTCTGTGAGTTTGAGGCCAGCCTGGGCTACCGAGTGAGTGAGTTCCAGGAAAGGCGCAAAGCTACACAGGGAAACCCTGTTTCGAAAAATCAAAAAAAAAAATGTAGGAGCTCAGGCTTCACTATAGATATAATGACTTGGACTCCATTGGGAATTTTGATAGATAAACTTAGATGCTGTCTTAACCTTTGCTCACTTTAAAAGCCTGTGATTTTGTCTTTGTGTTATGACTATGCAACAGAATCCCACCTGTGAGAAAAAGGGTTAACTCAGCTCATAGTTGCTGGAAACCCGCACATTGCAAAGGTCTTTAGGAGTGGTCCTTGACTGGCCTGGCAGACAATCGCCAAGCCCTTGGGACACTTGTGTAGTAAGTCTCTGTGTGTGTCTGGTGACTTGGGCTATCCTAGATATTTATGCTACAATGTGACTTATGGTAAGTGTCCATTGTTTGTCACCAATGGCTTTGTGCATGCTGTATTACTTTGACCTCTGGGGAGTATCACTCTGGTGATCTTACCTTTATGACTGATCTCCAATAAAGACCTTGGACACTAATGTTCAGGTGAATTACACTGGTTGGCAATACTTTAAACATAGTGATGTTATGGCACATTGCTTCTAGAGAATTCCATGGTACCTACTCACTTGCAGAGGCAGATACCTGATTCCATCTTTCTGGACTCTAGACTTTTACTTCTCTGTCTTTAATCTATATTCTCTAAAAGAATCAAGGAACTGACAGCCTTTGGGAGTTCTCTTGGTCCTTCTAGCAAATCATCAAACCAGGGTGTATTTTTGAGATCTTCAG
>CABHPH010161432.1:0-70232 GCA_902168325.1 Peromyscus nudipes | reverse complement strand
TCACACTGGCTAAGGCATTATCATCTCTTGTTCAGACTTCAGTTACAGCTTCCAAACTATTCTCTGCTCATCCTCCCTGGGCCCGTCTGACAGGGTCACTACACTGTGAGCACATCAAACTTTTCAAAACACAAATCCTCAAGGGTTTCCTGTCCTGTTCCATGGGGCTGGTGTCCACTCCTCACTGAGCTCTCAGGTCACGTGTTGTTTCTTTAGGGAAGCTCCTCTGATCCTTCAATCTTGGTCAGAATTCTTTGTTATCAGTTCTTACCTATTTATAGTCTTTCTCTCTCTGATGCTTTCTCAGATGTAAAAGAACACCTCCAATCCCACACCCTCCTGCTAATCATAAGCTCCATAAAATAACAAGCCAGTTAGCAAATCTCAAGCTGTATGATTTATGGGTAGCCTTGTTGGGATCGTGTGGGAATGTGTTTGGTAGTGCTGATAGCATAGTTGTGGGAATCTGGGTTTTCATTGCTATGAATCTCTCTCCCTAATCTCAGCTCTCTCTCTAATACCAAACCACAGCCTAAGGGGCTGACTTGGCATAATGAGATAAAGAATGGGAAAGCTCCTGGCAAAGATGCTTGATGAAAGATAATATACTTTCTGAAGGTGTCTTAAAGAGATAGGAAGAGATGTGAACCAGGTCTCTTGTTTATCTCTTGTGTATTCTTAAGCACTATAGTGTTGTGGTATATTTAACTATGTAAAGATGTGTTACATTTGTTTATGCTGTGGAATATAACTTTAACTGTGTGAAGGTGTGTTACATTTGTTTAATGATGTAAAGATGTGTTACTTTTGTTTCTGCTGCATTTGTTTAACAATGTAAGGATGTGTATTGAACTATGTAAAGATGTGTTGCTGTTTCGCCTTGCCCACCTAAGGCACCTGATTGGATTAATAAAGAACTGAACATCCAATAGGCAGGAGAGGGATGGGAGGGGCTGGCAGGCAAAGAGAATAAATAGGAGGAGGAATCTAGAGAAGAGAAGAACAAGAAGAGAGAACGAGGGAGAAAGAAAGGGAGACACCCGGGGCCAGCGAGTCAGGCAGCCACCAGACAGACAGACAGACATGGAAGAAGCAGGAAAAGTAGGACAGACAGAAAGAAAAGGTAAAAAGCCCTGAGACACAATGAAGAGAACCAGGTTAATGTAAAAGAGCTAGCCAGAAACAAGCTAAGCTAGGCTGAGCATTCATAACTAATAATAAATCTCTGTGTCATGATTTGGAAGCTGGTGGGTGGCCCAAAAGAAAAAGCCTGCTACACTACAGCCACAGAGGATAATTCCAAGCCCTAGCTTCATTGTCTATGAAGTAATTCTATTCTCTCTTCAGATATATTATCCTGAAATTATATATCCACAGTGCCTCAACCATGACAAGAAATACCTACAAGCCCAAATAAATCTAAACAAGCAAAGAAATAGAAATGAAACATCCAGCCGAGTGCCAAGCAAACAGAAAGTGGATGGTTGCTATCAGCATATGATACAGTAACAAAGATGCTTTTATGTAAAAAAAAAAAAAAATTTTTTTTTAAGGCGTCAGTGAGATAATCTAGGAATAGGTTAGGTGGTAGAGCAACCCTGGGCAATAATCCTGAGCAGGTTTTGTTTTAAAATGCCATCCTAGGACCCGATAGAGATCTCTAATTTGGGTTCTCCCTCTGCCTAACATCTGGCTGTGGGTTTTGCATCTTCTCCCATCGGCTGCTGGAGGAAGCCTCTCTGATGACGATGAGCATGGAACAACAGCATTAGGAATCGTTTTATTGATTTTTTTTTCTATCCTAGGTCTCTGGGCTATTGGGGCCCCTTGGAGCTTGGAAAACGCCATAGAAGAGAGGGGGGAAGAATTGTAGGAGCCAGAGGGGTCAAGGACACCAGGAGAATACCGCCCATAGAATCAACTAAGCAGGGCTCATAGAAGCTCACCTAAGTGACAGTCACTGAGCCTGCAAGGGTCTGTGCTAGGTCCTCTGCATATATGTCAGGGTTGTCAGCATGGGGTTTTTGTGGGACTCCTAACAGTGGGACCCATCTCTGACTCTTTCACCTGCTCTTGGGACCCTTTTCCTCCTACTGGGTTGCCTTATCCAACCTTGATATGAGGGTTTGTGCCTATTCTTATTGTATCTTGTATGCCCTGTTCTAACAGTTGATATCCCTAGGAGGCCTGCTCTTTTCTGATGGGAACTGCAGAAGGAGTGGATATAGGGGAGAGAGATATGTGCCTGGGGGTGGTGGCAGACAGAGGGGAAACTGTGCTTGGGATGTATTGTCCAAGAGGGGAAAAAAATGCCATGTTAGGAAAGCGAACGAACTGTGGAGGACAAGGCAGACACACACAACCGGTTATCCACCATACAGTGTTGGCTGATGTCTAAAAGCGGAGTGAGGAATACAGTCTTGCAAAATAAATGAACCAATAAGCCTCAAGGAGACCGGAACCAGCAGACAGGCATGCTGGAGAGGCCCGGAGGAGGAGGTGGGCTGTAAAGAGTAGATTCAGATGAAAACAAACACATACCGTCTATAGCCAATGACAGTGACAAGGCGGTTGTAGGTGACAGGGGTAGTGAATGGGAGGTGAACAGCAGAGACCCCGAGCTTATTTATATGTTGGGGATGGGGGAGGGCGTGGGGAGTGGTGGGGCACTTGCCTAGCACACACAAGGCCATGAATTTCATCTCCAGTCTGGCAGAAAATGCAGCGGCTGGAGGTGGGGGCTGGGGGAGGGTGTGGTAGGAGCCTGGCACTGGCATAGAGATTGGTCAGAGTACTTGAAGCGGGAGTCGCAGTCGCTGAAGGGTTTCTTGTTTCTTTTGTTCCCTTTCTCGGTGGACTGGCAGCACTGTTTATAGTCCGAGGAAGGGAGCCAGAGGAGAGACGGGTAGCCACTACACTAGACAGAGAGCATGGTGAACACGGATGAAGTTCTGACTCGCCCTTGCTGGCCCGCTGGTATGCCTCACCCCCGATCCCGGGTCCCCACAAACATCCACAAAGTTCTGGATATCCGGTGGCCCAGGCCTCACTGCTGCTGCTGCTGCTAGCCTCGCCCCTGCATACTTGACCCCACTGCTGCTGCGCTCTGACCTTTGCTTTTTCTCTTGTTTTCTTGAGCGCGCCATTTGGCCTTAAGAACCCATGACTGATTCAGCGCCCCTGGCACCCCGCCACTGCTCTGCCGGGTCACACTGCTACCCTCACTCTCAGCTGTTGCAACGTTTTTTGGCCACGCTTAGGAACGGCCCTGCCAGGCCTCCTCCCTGATTGCCCAGGCAAAGAAAGGCGTCCCAGAGGAGAAGACACCAAGATGTTGAAATCCAGGGCACACAGGAAGGGTCACTTTTAAAAGGGATTAGCGGAGGTTAAGAGGAGACTGGTACAACGTAAGCAGGCAGGGGACACGATCATACACTTCACATTTCCTTTAATACAAGGTGGGAACATTCAGAGGGATTTACCACAATAATGTCACGTTAAAATAAAGCTTTGGTTTTTTTAAATAATTACAAATTAGAGAAGTCAAGGGCCTTATGGATCTTTTGAGTCCAGGAAAACCACACCCTTGAGCGCTGATATCCCTGGTAAAATAGGGCATCCCTAACCTCATGGTACTATTGACTGAAGAGATACAAAGACATTCAACCAACAGCTACACCCCTATTTCAGAAACGGGAATCGGGGAGAGCTCTGCTCGAGACACTCCTGCAGTCACGAAAAGGCAGAAGGGTGGAAAAGAGTGAATATGGGAAGGACAGGTGCAAGGAAGTGGGGACCAGACTGAACTATATAAACCATAGTAGATTATACACACTCGTAACTATCTCCAAATGCGAGATCCAGAACTCGATTTTCAGCTGTCCATGCTTGTTCTTTACAACGGCAGACTAAGTATCTGTGAGTTGTAGCCGCCATTGTCACATCCTCATCCCCAGCCCTCTTCTGGAGGCATGTCTTCCATCTGCACCAACTACTCCAGGAGTTGCTCATCCACATCTTGGGGACTAAGTGGTAAATGCCTGGATAAAAAGCTACAACTATGTTATTAGGTTCCTAACGAGATTTTTAACGTGGTACTTCTCAGAGTCATTGAGCCCTACTCCTCTGAGCTTTGGTGAGCTCTGGGCCATTGCCTTCCAAGGGCACAGGCATTCTCGCCCTGCTTAAGCATCTGAACTACAGTATTACCGGCAAGTGGCCCCTAGCATGTTTAAGCAATCACATTCTTGTAAATCACAAATATCTCAGAACTTTGAAAACTCCTAATCTCAGATCTTTTACAGTGACACATTTTTATAAAAATACACGTGCTGTAAGTGAGAGAAGAGTTTAACACAAGTATCTAATATTAATCTCGCACATGTGTGCCTTGTTTGTGAATCTACCAAAGGCTCTACCTTCTATCCACAGAATCCCTGTTGCATTTAGAGTTTTCCGGTGGACTGCACACTAAAATAAAGGTGCCTTTGGGTATGAAAAAGTAACACCAACAAACAGACTGTGACAAAAAAGATTTTGCTGATGTTTCCTAGATAACTCCGAATCAGGTGCTTTGTGTGTGCATACTGCCTTTATCCACCTATTCATTTGGCTTGCTTTTTATCAAGCTTCTTGTTGGCACAGCTTGGTATATCCTAAGCTGTAAGATAGGAGATGGGAGAAAAGATTGGTGGCTGATTTTTTTTTAATAATAACTGTGATGCACTGCACATCCACTAGGCAAATAATAAATATTTACTGAATTCATTTAAATTGAGCCCAGAACAAGGACATGTGGCTGATGGGTGAGATAGACGTTGCTATGGTAGCAGGTACTGAAGGAGAGGGGGAGAGAAGTAAGAGATCATTCAAAATAAGAAAACAGAAGCAAAATGAAAACACAGGGATTTTAGGTATGGACACGGCACAGATATTATTCGACAGAGGTAGAGATACAGAAAGTAGCAGGGCACAGGTTTTAACACAGTGAGGTTTTAACAGTGAGACATTAAGCCACACTCACTCAGGTCTAATGCTCTGAGTTAGAACTAACTGAATTTTCATACCTCCTATGCACACGGTGATGGCTGTGAAGAGACTATTGGTAGCCAGGAGGAATGTGAAATGGTCCCCCAAAGGCTCGAGTGTGTCAACCTTTGGTCCACAGATGACTGTGCTAGGTGGGGAGGGTGTGTGTTCTTCTGCCCCTGCCTCTGCTTCTGGGTCAACACGGATGTAGGGAAGCAGGCCCAGGCCCCTGGGCCACACATGGCCAGACAGCGACGACGCTACGTCTCTGTCCCATTTTGTTGTTGTTATGTTGCCGGGTCATTAGTTATTTTTTGGGGGGGTCTGTGGTCATTCGCCTTCTAAGAAGGAACTGAAGGACGGGTAGATTCATCTTCGCTCACATTCAATCATGGCGGAAGAACATGGCAGCTCTTTCACTGTGAACTGATCCTGGGAAGTAGGGTCGTGGCTGTGGCTTGCAGATATCTGGCACATAGCTATGGTTCCCGGGCCTTCTGAACTGGTCCACAGGAAGACTGTTGGAGAGTTTGGAATTGTGGGCTACGGAATCCCTAGCATGCTGTAAGTGGAGTGTAATGGGCCATTCTGGTAGGAGTTCAAGAGGCCAAAACGGTGACGGAACTGTGGACAATGAAGGCCAGGCTCCCGGGGTTTCAGAGGGGACAAGGCAGTGTTGACTTGGGATGGAGGCTATTTGTGTCATACTGTGACTAAGAAACTGAAGGAACACGCGCCCACTTGAGCACATGGCTCTGGCAGTCCTGGGTTCCCACTGCCCTGCTAAAAACTGTTAGATTACATTCCTAAGCTAGCCACCACGGTCTAGTCCCTTATTTGGCCACTTCCTCCTCCTGAGGCTGACCATCAAGCTCTGGCAGTCAGAAGTCCCCTTTGGCTCACCTAATTAACATGCCCAGTTAAGATTAAATCCCGGGGTTGGGGATTTAGCTCAGTGGTAGAGCACTTGCCTAGCAAGCGCAAGGCCCTGGGTTCGGTCCTCAGCTCCAGAAAAAAAAAAAAAGAAAAAAAAAAAGACTAAATCCCTCATCCTAACATGGGGTTTCCCCCTTTAGCTTTATAAACAGCCATTGCCTATGGGCCACATCTGTCCCCTCTCTATCCAGAGGCAGTCCTTTGTCAAGTATCCCTGCCCCTCTATCCCTTGTCCCCTTCCTCTTCTCCCTCATCCTCTATCTCCCTTACCACTGCATCCTAGCCCATTCTAACACAGACCTCCCCCTTTTCCTCTTCTTAAGAATGACACCTGCAAGGTCATTTGCTGCTGTTTTTCTGTCTGAGTCAGAAAGTGGCCACTTTAACTTTTCTTCCCCACTTAATAAAAGATCTCTCTATGAAAACAAGGGTTTGAGTGTGGTTTGAGCCTCATCCGGGGTCTGGAAGGAAGGCCCCGCTCTGTGGGAGTCCCCTTCAGAAAGTGGCTACATCCTGTTAGTGCAGTGTCCTGGAAACCTGAATACTGTCGAATTTTAAAGTAATGAACTAAATTGGTTGACTGTGGCTATTTCAAGATGTCATAACATGCAGGTTATGACCTGGTTGCTGTTCGCTGCTCTTAGCCAAGTTTACAGTGAGAGAGAGCAGAAAGTGGAGCAGAAGAGGACAAATGTTCAACTTGGCAGGGAAGGAAGTCTCAGCAGGCTTAAAGATGCAGAGGACAATCACAGTGTGAGCGAAGATGATGCAAACGATGTATCAGTAATTGCTAGATTAATGCCATTAAAGAGAAACCATGTGCTTGCACTGAGATAGTAGGAAAGGTATCTGGAGGGCGAAACCACACCATTCCAGAGCTCTAGAAGGTAACGATGAAACTCACTTGAAAGGCGAAGACAGGAAGACAGAATCTTAAACAGATAGCCTATCAGAATCCTGATAGGAAACGGCTGCCCAGGGAACTGGTTTTATAGTTTCGGCTGAGAATGTACCAGAAGCTGCTGCAGCTGTGGACCCAGTGAGCCAGGCTACATCTTAATCTGGCAGTACAGCTAGATGTCATCTATATGGTTTTGGTTTTGCAAGCATGCAAAATATAAGTGCTATTAAGTCATGGAGACTTGTTTGAAGGCTGCAGGGAGCCGCCAAGGCCAAACAATGTGTAGCAGGGTGGGAATCTCTACACAGAGTTCTGGAGTGGGCTTTGTGAAGCTCTGAGGGTGAAGTTTTAAGGAGAACCCAGGGTCTGAGAGATGCCACAAATGTGGACCATCATGGAGGAAAGCTGTGGGGACTTAATGGAGTCAACATAAATGTGCTGGCTAGTTTTTCTGGTCAACTTTACACAAGCTAGAGTTATACGGGCAGGGGGAACCTTAACTGAGGGATGGTCTCCATCTTGCTGCCTGCAGAAAGGTCTGGGGGGGGGGCACTGATTGATTGACATGGGAGGCCACTATGGGCGGTGTCATCCTTGGCCAGGTGGTCCTGGGTGGTACGAGAAAACAAGCCTAGCAAACCACGAGGAGCGAGCCTGCCTGTAAGCTGCGTTCCTCATTGGCTTCTGCTTCGGTTCCTGCCTCCAGGTTCCTGCTTGAGCTCCTGCCCTGACTTCCCTTGATGATGGGCTGAGATATGGAAGCATAAGCCAAATAAATCCTTTCCTCTCCAAGTTGCTTTGGGTCATGTTTTGTTTTGTTTTGTTTTGTTTTTTAACCACAGCAGCAGGAAACAAATCAGGACACCAAGAAAGAGTCTACATAGGCTCTTGACGGTAGAATTAGAGCCCAGGTGGTAAGACCGCAACCCCTGAGTGTTTGACCAGGAGTTTCAGGCTCGGTGTTTTCCCGGGCTGGGTGCAGGCATTTGGTCTGCTCCTCCCTTGCTCTTTGCTCTTTGCTCTTCTTGTTGCAACGACGACGACGACGAAGCACTTACTGAAAGTAACTCAAGAAAAGAGCTGAGGTTGGTTCACGGTGTGAACACACAGTCCCTCATGGCGGTGGAGCCATGGTGGCGGGCACATGAGGCAGCGGATCATGCCAAAGCTGCACTCAGGTGGCAGCCAGGGACACATGTTGGTGCTCAGCTGGCTTTCTCCTTTCTCTCTCTTTATTCAATCTGTGACTCTGTTGTATTCCTGGGGAGACACTACTCATATTCACTCACCCTAGACAGGGAGCCCAGGAGAGACCAAAGTATGGATTCCACCAAAATCCAATGTGATGAACTAATGTTTATCAGGGTTACTTACAGGAATATGGGTGAGGAGTTACTTACAGGAGCAGGAATGACAGACAGGCAGCTACATCAGCAAAGCCCACCCCAGCATGGGTGACAGGTCACAAAGGCGGGAACCTGGAGCACACTGCACAGCCTGCAGGCAGTTCAACGTGATGGAAAGTGTCCTTTCCAAGTGACTCTGGTACTAAACTTCTAGGCAGCTCAGCTGGTTTCTGCTTCTTCCAGGAAGCTGGTCTGGTCTCAGAGTCTTCTTTGCAGCTTGGCTTGTATACTCTGGAAGGGAGGGGCTATTGAATCTGGTCAATTTCAGGGACTTCCTGAAAGGACTTCCTGAAGCTATTTTCGATATTTACCTTCCTGCTTAAGGTGCTTCCTTACAGGATAGAATGTTTCAATTTCAGAGGAAACTTGTACAACAAACTCCAGCTTACAGATGGTGCCATCCATACTAAGGATGTGTTGTCTGTCTAGTTTTATGTCAACTTGACACCAGCTAGAGTCATTGGGGGAGAGGAAACCTCAATTAAGAAAATGCCCCCAACAGACTGGCCTGTGGGCAAGCCTGTGATACATGTTCTTAATTGGCAGTCTATGCAGGAGGGCCCAGCCCACTGTGGGTGGGGCTGCCTGATGGAAGCTGGTCGTAGAGTGTCTAAGAAATCAAGATGAGAAAGCTTTGGTGGGCAAGCCAGTAAGCAGCCTTCCCCGATCGGCTCCTGCCTCCAGGTTCCCGCCCTGTTTTCCTTCAATGATGGACTGTGATGTGGAAGTGTAACCTGAAATAACTCCACTAGTTGCTTTTGTTCATGGTGTTTTATCACAGCATTAGAAACCCAAGACATAGGTTAAGTCTTCTCCCCTAAAATTAAACCTCTCCAGACATCCTCACAGTCACACCCAGACGGTATCTCCTGGGTAAATCTAAATGTAGTCGAGTTGGCAATGAAGATCAGCCACCATGGTGTCCAGGCGGTGGTGCGGGCCCTGGATTGGAGCTGTACAATGTGGTGTTTGCTCTGATCTTTCTCTGTTGTGTTCTCCTTTGGAACAGGGGTGTTTACTCTGTGCCACTGTGCATTGGAAGCACACGGTTTGGTTTTTATCTGTTAATTTTACAAAGCCATGCTGTTAAATGGTTGTCTTGTATTCTAGAGGAGACCTTGGATCTTGAACAGTATGGGAACTTTAAGACTATGGAAGCTGTGGGCTGAATTCATTTTGCACTAACTATTGTCGAGGATGTCACCATTGTCACAGCTGAACTGCATTCATTAAGGAAGTACCACTTCATACCATATAGATGATATATGAATATAAGAATTCTTCTCCTCCCCATGCCATTTCACCTCCTGATGTTTCAGCCTTCCTTACACGTCTCACTACCCATAGCAAGGCTCCTGGAACCACCAGCATAGCGAAAGGGCACAGGACCACACACCACACAGGTCCGATTCCCCACCATGCTCCATCCCCAGGATGTTCAGCCTCCGTGGCATGCCTTGCTACCCACAGCTTTGGATAAAGCATGTTTACTTGGGGATATCAGTCAACCATTTTTGTTTTTCTTTTATAATACCTTGGTTATTTCTTGGCTTCTGTGGGGACATGACTGGAATCTCACTGAATTAAATTACAAAGATTGAACTCTTAAAAAAGATTGCATTTTCTAATCAATTATGATCTCTCTTTACGTATAATTAAATTTCCCTCAATAACATTTATCTGTAATGAGCTTGTCTATTTTCTGTTCTGTTCATCATTAGGTATTTCCTTTGTAAGACTTTAAGAACCATTTCTTTGACTTTGACTTTCAACTGTTGCTGGTCCTGTGGCATGCATACGGACATTTATTTGATTTAGTCTCCAACAAGTTTGCTAAGCATTCTTGTCATTTCACTCAATCTTTTCTGGCAACTTCTTTTAGAGTTTTGTGAAGAAAATCATTCTTTGCAAATTATTTTAATTTTATTTCTTCCTTTACTCCGTTTAGTTTTTTACTCTCTTGTCTTTGTGTGAAGGCTTGGCAAGTGGAAAAAAACTGTGCTGTCTTATTAACAGATGGAACACCCAAATTTCACCTCTGTGCTCATCAACTGGCAGTAGATCGTTGATAATAACTGGTCAGGTAAACATACAGTAAAGAATGACCAATAGTGCTACTCTGTCTCTCGTATTTGACTACTTGAAATGACCAATAGTGCCACTCTGTCTCTCGTATTTGACTACTTGAAAGAATTAAGTAATTTTCCTTTATGATAAAGTTAAAATTTAGCTTTATCAAGTTTAAAATTCTTGATTCAGAAACCTCTATATAATCTGCGTCTTGTGGGAGGCCAGCTGGGTGACTGGCTCCCACATTTTACCCCAGGGTACTCTTGAGGAGTGAGAGATAAGAGATTTAGATAGAAGGATAGAGGGGAGAGAAAAAGATAGAAACACAGGATAGCCTCGGGAGAGCCTGGATCCTTATCCACCAGCCCCTTCTGTCTCTTCTAAAGGACTTTTTATAGGAATGCCAAGGAGTGGCGCAAGAGACCTCCCCCTAGCACAACCAAGTGCAGACCCTTTCCAATCACCTGGTAACCACACATGGTCAAGCAATCCTCTAATGCAGCCCTGCTGGGTAAAGCAAGTTCAGATCTCACTAGGAAACCATTGCAGGCTTCCACAGCTTCCAGCCACCTCTCTGCATTCATTTTTGCAAACTGTTCCTTCCACAGCTGACTGCTAATAGAAAGCCCCATCCTTCCCACTTCTCAGGCACAAACCCACCCTCCTCTAATCTCCAAAGTAGACACAGGAGCCAGTTACATTGTATGTTTCCATACAACGTGGCCCCTGCCACCATCTCTTGGTAGACTTTTGTCCTAATTTCTCCACTGATGCCCTTACTCCTACACTAGATTTCTGCTGCTCCTCTTAAAGGTTATTGCCAACTCAGCAGCTGAAGACTGTCTTGTTTCCATAGCGATCCCTACTGGCATGGGTGCTGCTCCAGGTCTCACAGAGTCAGTGCTGCTAGGGCTGTGTTCCTTTCTGTAAACTGCAGATGGATTCATTCCTAAGCTAACCCAAGTTGCTGACCAAATTCAGTTTCATGTGGGCATAAGACTGAGGCCCTGATTCCTTCTTGACCATTTGCTGGGGGGCAGTTGTTAATACTTAAAAGTGAACCGCTGTTCCTTGTCTCCTTGCATCCTTCTGCATCCTCAAAGAAGATCAGGTCTAAGCCTTTGGATCCTCGAATCTCTCTGATATCCTTTTTATCATTCCTGTACCTCCCTCTGCTCTTTCTCTCTCTCTCCAGAGGGTTCCACTCCTCCAAGGACACAGTGATTAGATTTGTCCCATCTGTATAATCTAGGACAATCTATTTTAAGGTCTGCTGATTGGTAACTTTAATTCCATCTTCAAAGTCCCTTCTGAGGAGTGCCTAGACCAGGCTTAGACCAGATAGTTACAAGATAGGAATACTGGGGATAATCCGTGGAATTCTGCCTGCCGTAGCTTTTCTATAATCTATTTCTAGCACAGCTAGATTGGACTTCAGAACACCATTAATGCTTTGTTGACTTCCCTCTCACTCAATGTATACAACAAAGACCTTCAGAGTCACCACAGAACCGTACAGGACGTCGTCTCTCCCCGAGCACCTGTGTGTGTGTCTCCACTCTTCTTCAACTGCACAAGCTGGAGCTGTGTGTCTCTTCTCCAAGGTCAAGCTCCTTGGTCCCTTACTGACCTTCTCTTCCCCTTACCCCTCCCCACCCTGTACACCTTAAAATAAATTGGAATGGTTGCTTAGGCAACATTTGTCTCCCCCACTAGAATCTAAGCCGCCAGAGGGTGGGGAAGGATCGATCTTGGTCACCATTGCATCTTCAACATAGAGCATGGCACTGGGCATGTGGTTGGCACTCCATTAACATTTATAGGGTGAATAAATGAGGTGTTTGTTATTCAGGGAGGATATGGGCGTGCATTTCTTTTCTTTTCTACTTTCTTTCCTTTTTCTTTTTCTTGGAAATAAGTTCTTTTCTTGCATATTATATCCTGATTATGGCTCCCCCTCTACTCCTCCCAGTTCCTCCCATCTCCTTCCCATCCAGATCCACTCCCTTTCTGTCTCTAACTAGAAAACGAGCAGGTTTCTAAGGGATAATAATAAATAAAATAATATAAGAACTAACACAAGGAAAAGAACCCAAGAGAAAGCACAAGAAACAGATAAAGGCACAAGAAACAGATAAAGGCACAGAGATCCACTTTTTAATTAAAGCCACACTCAGGAATCTCATAAAAAACACCTGGAAACTGGAAACATAATATATGCGGAGGACCTGGTGCAGACCCGTGCAGGCCCTGTGCATGCTGCAGACCTGTGCCTGCTGCAGACCTGTGCCTGCTGCAGACCTGTGCCTGCTGCAGACCCGTCCAGGTCCTGTGCCTGCTGCAGACCTGTGCCTGCTGCAGACCTGTGCAGGCCCTGTGCACGCTGCCTCAGTCTCTGTGAGTTCAGATGAGCTTTGATCTTGTAGATTCAGAGGGCCTTGCTTTCTTGGTGTCCTCCATCCCTTCAGGCTCTTACAATCTTTCTGTCTCCTCTTCCACAGGGTTCCCTAACCCCTGAGGGGAAATGTTTAGCAGAGACATGCCACTTAGGACTGAGTGTTTCCAAGGTCTCTCACTCCCTGAAATATGTCCGGCTGTGAGTCTCTGTATTTGTTCCTATCTGCTGCAGGAGGAATCTTCTCTGATAATGGATGAGCAAGGCTGTGATTTGTGAACATAGCAGAGTGAGTCATTTTATTTTAGTAGCTGAAGTTTTCTCCAGTTCTGCTCAGCCCCACGGACTGAAGCTTATATTAATTAAACTGCCCGGCCATTAGCTCAGGCCTACCACTGACTACCTCTTACACTTAAACTCAGCCCATTTCTTTTAATCTATATGTTGCCACGTATTCCGTGGCTTTACCTGTTGTCTTTACATGTTGCTCCCTGGATGGCAGGCTGGCGTCTCCCGACTCAGCCTTCCTGTTCCCAGAATTCTCTTCTCTGCTTGTCCTGCCTATACTTCCTGCCTGGCTACTGGCCAATCGGCATTTTATTTATACAGAGCGAGATCCACAGCATAGCAGAATGAGTCATTTTATTACTACATTTTCTTTTGAACAGCGGTGTTTGTTTTTCCCTAGGTACCTGGGTTGTCTAGTCTCAAGTTCTTGGCTACCCAGCAGTGTAGGTTATGGGTTCCATCTTGTAGAGTGGGCTTTAAGTCAAATCAGACATTGGTTGCTCACTCCCACAAGTTTATGCCACCATTGCCCTAGCATATTTTGTGGGCAGGACACCATTGTAGATCCAAGGGTTTGTGCCTGGGTTGGTGTTTATGTTTCTCTTTTGGTAGCAAACAGAGTACCTTTCTCTACCAAAGACACTAGCACTTAGGGGTGAGGGCTCTGTGTAGGCACCAGCTTGTATTGTCTTCAGTATGGGGCCTTGATGTCAGTTAATGAAGAGCAACCATAGTCTTGGCAACATCCTGGGTTGTTTGGGGATGTTCATGGGACCCCCTTTGCTCACAACTCAATGAGATGTAGCCCAGGCTGGTACGGAAAGCTTCATTTGGCTAGTTGGGGCTCTCTCTCTCCTCCATTATTTGGCGATTTCATTTAGATCGCTCGTTGTATATGTGTATATTTTAGGAAGCTTCTACTATATTAGGTTTCCAAGACACCCCTCTGCAAGAGGCTCAGAGGTCCTTGTGCTCCCAGCTTAGCCCTAGGGAACCAGGAATGTTAAACACACAGGGCAGTCTCTTCAAAGGGAGAGGTAGATAGCCTGTTTTCTGCCCAGAAGGCTGAGAACAGAGGTGGGAGCCTGGTGACCTTTGCACTCTCTGTGGGGCTGAAGCCACAGAGGATTCTCCCCCAGACCTTTATCTTGATCCTGTTTTCTCTGTTAATCTGTAGACTCTGTCTTTATGGAAGATGCCACTTATGCTTTATAAGAATTTCAATGTAGTCATGTCTTGGCATACAGAATTGGGTTATTTATCACCAGGAAACTTTTCACCAAATTGTGCTGTGCTTAAATATACCTAAAATAAACCACTCAGGTCAGACTCTCAAAGTTTGAACCAACACGGGCTACTGCTACTGAGTCATGTTGAACAGAACTGCCTTCTTATCTCTTGGGCCCACACTCAGCTAGCCTTGGTGGTCACAGAGGCCCTTGCACCCCTCAAATGGTCCCTAATTTTAGCTGTCCCTCCCCATATTCCCCCCCATACCCCTCTCCCTACCCCTCCCCATTTGATCCTCCACTTCAGTCTCCCCCTCCCACCCCCACCCATCCATAATTATCTATTTCCCCTCCGTATAAAAAAATCCCTTCCACCTCGTTCCTTACACCGTATCTACCCTCTGTGGTTTATGGATTGTATCTTGGTTATCATCGACTTAACAGGTGATATCCACACATAAGGGAATACATATCATATTTGTCTTTCTGGGTCTGGAATACCTCAGTCAGGAAGATTTTTCTACTTCCATCCATTTACCTGCAAATTTAATGATTTCATGTTTTTAAAAAGACAGAGTAATTCTCCATTTTGC
This sequence comes from Peromyscus nudipes, assembly GCA_902168325.1. Taxonomy (NCBI): domain Eukaryota; kingdom Metazoa; phylum Chordata; class Mammalia; order Rodentia; family Cricetidae; genus Peromyscus; species Peromyscus nudipes. The sequence continues at coordinate 55,386 of CABHPH010161432.1, read as the reverse complement.
AGATGTACTACATTTTCTTTATTCATGCTTCTGTTGGGGAACATTTGGATTGCTTCCAGCTTCTGGCTCTTGTGACTAGAGCAGCAGTGAACCTGGTTGAGCAAGCATCTCTGTGGTAGGATGACCCTTCTTTGGGTATGTGCCCAGAGTGGTACAGCTGGATCTTGAGAGAGCTCGATTCCCCTCTTCCTGAGACACTGGCACACTGATAGCCACAGAAGCTGTACAAGTTGCTGTCCCACCAGCAATGGATATGAGTGTTTCCCCTTATTTCACATCCTTGCCAGCATGAAAGTCATTTGTTTTATTGATCTTGACCATTCTGACAGATGTAAGATGAAATCTCATAGTTTTGACTTACATTTCCCTGATGGCTAAGGATGTTCAACATTTATTTAAGTGTTTCTCAGCCATCTGAGTTTCCTCTTTTGAGAATCTGCTGTTTAGATCTGTATCCCACTTTTAGCTGGGTTATTTATTTTCTTGATACCCAGTTTTTGAGTCCTTTATATATTTCGGATATTCACCCTTTATGAAATGTGTAGTTGATAAAAATCTTTTCTCATTCTGTAGGCTACTGCTTTGTCTGAATGACATTGTCCTTTGCCAGGCAAAGATTTTCAGTTTCAAGAGGTCCCATTTATTAATTGTTGTTCTTCATGCCTATGCTAACGGTGTTCTGTTCAGACAGTCTCTTCCTGTACCAACGCATTCAAGACTATTCCCCACTTTCTCTTCTATCAGCTTCAATGTAGCTGGCCTAATGTTGACATCCTCAACACATGTGGAGCTGAGTTTTATGCAGGGTGATAACTATGGATCTATTTGTATTCTTCTGCATGCAGGCATCCGGTGTGACCAGCACCAGTTGATGAAGATGCTGTCTTTTTCCAGTGCGTATTTCTGGCTTCTTTACTAAAATCAGGTGTCCATAGGCATGTGGATTTATGTCTGGGTGGTGTTTTCCACTCAGTTCAGTAGCTGCGCCTTAAGCAACTGCTGTCCTAATCTTAATCCCAGTACTCGGGAGGCAGAGCCAGGCGGATCTCTATGAGTTTGAGGCCAGCCTGGTCTACAGAGTGAGACCCAGGACAGGCACCAAAACTACACGGAGAAACCCTGCCTCAAAAAACAAACAAACAAACAAACAAACAAACAAAAATCAGCACCTGCAACTCTGCAGCTACCAGCATCCGTTTGGCTGCAAGGGTCAGAGTTGAGGGGTAGGGAATTCTGTTCCCTCAGGCACTAGTTCTCTCAAGACCACTAAGGAAAACTTCATCTATATCTCTGTCCCGCTAAAGAATCCAAGATTCAAAGGTTGAGGTGAAATACCTGCTTGCTTTGAGAGGCTAATAGCAAGTAGCTAACCTCCTCTCTTAGCTCATGTCTCTCAAAAAACCAGCATACTTCTGCTCTGCCCCCACTTAAGAAGCTTAGCTACACATGGCTCCTCCCTACCACTTCCTGTCAGTCTGTTGCTGACTCAGCCTCCTGACCGCAGGTTAATTTTATTTAATCAAACAAATGTAATATGTCTTTGCATCATTTAACAAATATTTCGCAGCATAAACATAAGATGTAGCACATCTTAAAATAATATTCTACAACATCTGGGTCTTCAGTTTGATTCCATTGATTAGTGTGTCTGTCTTTGTGCCAATACCATGCTGGTTTTATTACTATAGCTCTGTAGTACAACTTAAACTCACAGGTAGTGAGATCTCCTGCAGTTCTTTTGTTATTCAGGATTGCATTAGCTATCTTAGGGTTTTGTGTGTGTGTGTGTGTTCACATGAAGCTGAAAATTACCCTTTCAATTTCTGTGAAGAATTGTGTTGGACTTTTGATGGGGATTTCACTGAGTCTGTAGACTGCTCTTGGTAGGATGGCCATTTTTACTATTTAATCCTATGGATCCTTGAGCATAGGAGATCATTTTATCTCCTGATAGCTTCTTCATTTTCTTTTTCCAGTATCTCAAAGTTTTTAATCAAACAAATCTCTTACTTGCTTGGTTAGAGTTACCTCGAAATATGCTGTATTATTTGAGGCTACGTGAAAGGTGTTGTTTCCCTGATTTCTTCTAAGTCAACTTGTCATTTGCATATAGGAGGTCTACTGACTTCTCTGAGTTAATTTTGTATCCAGCTATTTTGCTGAAAGTGTTTATCAACTGGAGAAGTTTCCCAGTGGGATTTTTAGGGTCATTTATGTATTCTATCATGTCATCTGCAAATAAAGAGACTTTGACTTCTTCCATTCTTATTTGGTATCCCTTTGGTCTCCTTCAGTTGTCTTACTGCTCTAGCTAAGACTTCAAGTAATATGTTGAATAGGTATGGAGAGAGTGGACAGCCTTGTCTTGTTCCTGATTTTAGTGGAATCGCTGTGAGTTCCTCTCCATTTAACTTGATGTTGGCTGTGGGCTTGCTGTAAACTGCCTTTATGTTGAGGTAAGTCTCTTGTATCCCTAATCTCTCCAGGACTTTTATCATGAAGGGATGTTGGATTTTGTCAAAAGCCTTTTCTGCATATAATGAGATGATCACATGGGTTTTGTCTGTTAGTTTGTTTATATGGTGGATTACAATTATCTATTTGCAGATGTTGAACCATCCCTGCATGCCTACGATGAAGCCTACTTGATCATGGTGGATGTTATTGTTGATGTGTTCTTGGATTCAGATTGCAAATATTTTATTGAGAAGTTTTGCATGTGTGTTCATAAGGGAAATTGATCTGTAATTCTCTTTGTTGGGTCTTTATTTGGTTTGGGTATCAGGGAGACTGTGTCCTCATAAAATGAACTGGCCAATGTCCCTTCTGTTTCTATTTCATGAAACAATTTGAGGAGTATTGGCACTCACTCTTCTTTGAAAGTCTGGTAGAATTCTGTGCTAAAACCATCTGATCCTGGTCTTTGTTGTTGTTGTTGTTGTTGTTGTTAGACTTTAATGACTGCTTCTATTTCACTGGGGTTTAAGTCTGTTTAAATTGCTTATCTGATCTTGATTTGACTTTGGTAAGTGGTATGTATAGAGAAAATTATCCATGTCTTTTTTATTTTCCAATTTGGTGGATGTACTGGCTAGTTTTGTGAGTCAAATTGACACAAGCTAGAGTCATCAGAGAGGAAGGAGCCTCAGTTAAGGAAATGTCTCCCTGAGATCCAGCTGTAAGGCATTTTCTCAATTAGTGATCAAAGGAGGAGGGCCAAGTCCATGGTGGGTGGGGCCATCACTGGGCTGCTGGTCCTGGGTTCTATAAGAAAGCAGGTGGAGCAAGCCAATAATCAGCACTCCTCCATGGCCCCTGCCTCCAGGATTCTGCCCTGTTTGAGTTCCTTTCCTGACTTCCTTCAGTGATGAACAGCAATGTGGAAGTATAAGCTGAATAAACCATTTCTTCCCCAACTTGCTTTTTGGTCATGGTGTTTCACGGCATCAATAGAAACCCTGACTAAGACAAGTTGGTACCAGCGTAGTGGGGTATTGTGTGACAGACCTGACCATGTTTTTGGGAAGATTGTGGAAGGACTTCAGAACTTTGGGCTAGAAGAGCCATTGAGTGTTGAGAATTCTGTGGGATGTTCTGTGGGAACTTGGAAGATAAGAGTGTTGAGAACAGGGCAGAAGATGGAGGCCTGGCTTGTGAAGTTTCAGAGGGAAGATTAAAGACTATATTGGGGCCATTTGTTATTTTGAGTTAAGATCCTGTGGTTCTGGTTAGCTGGGGCTGAAGAATCAACTGTGATTACCTAGATACCAGAAGTACTAAAGTGAAACTTTGCTTTGCTGGGATACTTGATGCTGGTTGGCTAGAGCTAAGAAATTAGCAGTGACTAAGAAGAGACCAGCATCGCTGAGGTGAAATCATCTGTGAAGTGTTTCCCGAGAGCCTAGAGCCTATATTTCAGAGGTGGCCAAGATTGTACCTCGTACTGGTAGCCAGACTTGGTAACGTCTAAGGGTCACCCAGGTGGTACTGGTTTTGAAGGCATGAGGGAGTCATGGAGAGCAGCTGAGGCTCGGCACTGGGAGAGGCCAGGAGAAGCCATGGATGAAGGTGCAGCCTCAGTGGCAGTTGAAGGTCCAGGACTGAAGGAGTCATGCAGATAAGGCTTGGCACCCTAAAGAGAGCCTATGCGAGGCTATTGGTGAAAGTGCTGCCCAGTTGCAGTAGGAGACCCCAGCGTTTTGGAGATGCCAGTACCATGGATGACCACCAAGAACAGCAGCATCAGTGGAGTGGAGCCAGCTGGAGCCTAGAAAACAAGCTGTGTGTGCTGCAGAGGGAGGAGCTGGAGAAGTGACCTAAGCCCTTTGGAGGAACCCAAAAAATTGTGAGTGGATCCCAGCCATTGTACGGTTGGAATTTGGGTTTGGTTTGATTTGATTTGATTATGACTATGCCCTGATTTTTCTCTCTCAAAGTAAAAAAGTATTTTACTGGAGTCCACAGTTGAGAGACTTGAATTTTGAAAGACTTTGGATTTTAAAAGAGATTGGCTATTTTTTTTTTAATTTTTTAATTTTTCTTCTTTGAGATTGGCTATTTTAAAGGAACTAAAATTTTAATATGTTTGAATTTGTAAACACTTGTGAGACTTTTAAAGTTATTTATGTTTTTAGTGTGATATCTTGGGGATGAATAAGAAAGGAAAGGTTATGGCTTAATAGTGATGAGTGTCAGGTTGACAAGGGGTCAGTTGTACTGGCTGGTTGTGTGTGTCCACTTGACACAAGCTAGAGTCATCAGAGAGGAAGGAGCCTCAGTTGAGGAAATGCCTCCATGAGATCCAGCTGTAAGGCATTTTCCCAATTAGTGATCAATGGGGGAGGGCCAAGCCCATGGTGGGTGGGGCCATCACTGGGCTGCTGGTCCTGGGTTCTATAAGAAAGCAGGCTGAGCAAGCCAGTAAGCAGCACCCCTCCATGGCTTCTGCATCAGCCATTGCCTTCAGGTTCCTGTCCTGTTTGAGTCCTGTCCTGTCTTCCTTCAGTGATGAACAGCAATGTGGAAGTGTAAGCCAAATAAACCCTTTCCTCCACAACTTGCTTTTTGGTAGTGGTGTTTCATCGCAGCAATAGAAACCCTAACTGAAACAGTGGAGTACAAGTTTTTAAAGTATGTCCTTAGGATTCTCTGGATTTCCTCGGGATCTGTTGCTACATCCTGCTTTTCAGTTCTAATTTTCTTAGTTTGGATGTTCTTTCTCTGCCTTTTAGTTAATTTGGATAAGGGTTTGTCAATCTTACCGATTTTTTCAAAGAATCAACTCTTTGTTTCATTGATTCTTTGAATTGTTTTTGTTGTTGTTGTTGATTTCTCCATTATTGACTCCATCCCTGAGTTGATTATTTCTTACCATCTACTCCCTTTGGATATGATTTCTTCTTTTTGTTCTAGAGCTTTCAGGTATGTTGTTAAGTGACTAGTATGAGATTGTCCCAATTTTTTCATGGAGGCATTTAGTGCTAAGAACTTGCCTCTTACGCCTGCCTTCATTGGGCCCCGTAAGTGTGAATATTTGTACTTTCATTTTCACTCAGTTCTAGAAAGTCTTCCATTTTTCTCTTGGCCCATTTTTTTTATTCAGTAGTAAGTTGTTCAGTTTTCATGAGTTTGTAAGCTTTCTGTTATTTCTTTTGTTGTTGAAATCCAGCTTTATCCATTGTGGTCAGATAGGATGTAGGGGATTATTTTGATTTGCTTGTATCAGTTTAGACTTGCTTTGTGTTTGAGTGTGTAGTCAATTTTGGAGAAATTTCTATGAGGTGCTGAGAAGAAAGTGTCTTCTTGTGTGTTTGAGTGAAATGCTCTGTATACATCTGTTAAGTCCATTTGGTTTATAACCTCTGTTAGCTCCAGCTTTTCTATGTTTAGTTTTTGGCTGGATGACCTGTCTATTGGTGTGAGTCAGGTATAGAAGTCTCCCACTATCAGTGTGTGAAGAGTTAATGTGTGATTTTAGCTGTAGCCGTGTTTCTTTTATGAACTTGGTTGTCCTTGTGAAAGACGCTAAGAATTGCATTATCTGTCCTCTTGGTGGATTTTTCCTTTGAGTATGGAGTGTCCTATCCTATCTCTTCTGATTAGGTTTGGGTTGAAGTCTATTTTGTCAAATACTAAAATGGCTACACCAGCTTGCTTGTTCAGTCCATTTGCTTGGGATACCTTTTACCCTGAGGTGATGTCTATCCTTGATGTTAAGGTTTCTTGGTTGTAGAAGTTTCTTGGTTCAAAAAACAGAAGGTGGGGCCTTTTTTTTTTTTTTTTTACATCCCTTCTGTTAGCCTGTGCCTTTTTTATTGAGGAACTGAGACCACTGATGTTGAGAGACATCACTGACCAATGATTGTTCATTCCTGTCATTTTTTGTTTTTGTTTTGCGTGTGTGTGTGTGTGTGTGTGTGTGTGTGTGTGTGTGTGTGTATACTTCCCTTCTTTTGACTTTGCTGGTCTAAGAATGCTTATTCCCTGTGTTTTCTTGTATGTAGTTAACCCTTTTAGATTGGAGTTTACCTTCTGTAGGACTGGATTGTAGATAGATATTGCTTAAGTGTGATTTTATCATGGAATGTCTTATTTTATCCATCTTTTGTGACTCAAAGTTTTGCTGGCTATAGTATTCCAGGCTGGCATCTGTGATCTCTTAAGAGTCTGCAGCACATCTGTCCAGACCCTTCTTACTTTTAGAGTCTCCATTGAGAAGTCAGGTGTTATTCTAATTGGTCTACCTTTATATGTTACTTGGTCTTTTCCCTTTGCAACTTTTAATATTCTTTCTTTGTTCTGTATGTTTAGTGTTTTGATTATTGTGTGCAGAGGGGACTTTCTTTTCTGGCTCAGTCTATTTAGTGTTCTGTATGTTTCTTGTACTTTGATGGGCATCTCCTTCTTTAGGTTGGAGGAATTTTCTATGATTTTGTTGAAATGTTCTCTTTGCCTTTGAACTGGTTTCTTCTCCTTCCTATAATTCTTAGGTTTGGTCTTTTCATAGTGTCACAGCTTTCCTGGATGTTTGTGCCAGGAACTTTTTAGAGTTAACATCTTCTTTGACAAGGTATCTAGCCACTTCTTGAGTTGTGTCCTCAATTCCTGAGGTTTTCTCCTCCATTTCTTGCATTCTGTTGGTCAGGCTTGCCTCTGAGCTTCCTGTTCAAGTTCCCAAAACTTTCATTTCTACATTTCCCTCAGTTTAGGTGTTCTTTAATGATTCTATTTCCACATTTAGGTCTTGAACTATTTTATTCATTTCCTTCCACTCTTCGTGTTTTCATAGATTTCTTTAAAGGATTTATTCATTTCCTCTATAAGAACCTATATCTATCATATTCCTAAATGCTGTTTTAAGGTCTTTGTCTTGTGATTCAGCTATGTTACAATCCTCAGGTCCTGCTGAGATAGGGTTGCTGGGCTCTAGTGTCCTGGCTGTTATTGATCAAGTTTTTATGCTGGCATGTAGGCAACTGGGTTTGGGAAGATTCTAAATCTAGGTGCTGATATCTGGTCTTGTCTTTGTTGGGTATGTGTTTTGTTCCTTGGTTTCTTTTGCCCTCTCTGGTTCTTAGAGTGTGGTGGCTGTGTGTTGCCTGGTAGGAAGTTCTTCTGGGATCCTGATAGGTGTGGCCACTGGGGTTCCAGGCAAAAGGTGCTTCTAGGTATTGGGAGCTGACACTTAGGAATGGGGATGGGCTGGTGCTGAGGAGGTCTGTAGGAGAGAGGAAAGCAGGGTGTTCTACCAGGATCTGCTTAGTCCCCTGGGAATGGGGGCAGAGGTCAGGCTACAGAGTTGGGGATAAGAATGGGTGATTGGATTTGGAGGAGGGGGAGATGTCAAGATCGGCAGTTACCCTGCCTGCTTCCCTGGTTTGAGTGGCCTGCAGGTTTCCAGTGATTTCCTGTTGGCCTTGGGGGATGTGATAAAGCCAAGAGGGGGAGGTGGAAGTTAGGAGGGGAAGATCTATGTGATCCACTGGAGATGGGGTGGGGTGGGGCTCAGCAGGTGGCCTGCTGCAGAGCTGGAGACCAGACTAGGGGGTTGGATTTGGAGGAGAGGAGCAATAAGTGAAGATCTGCAGGTAGCCTGCCTGCTTCCCTGGTCACAGTGGCCTGTGGGTTCCTAGGGAGTGCCTGCTGGATTTGGGGTAAAGCGATGAGTGTGGGGAGGGATGTTAAGAGGGGAAGATCCATGGGGTCCACTTCAGAAGGAGGCAGGTGGGGAAGGGAGGCTGCATGTGGTCTGCAGCAGAGTTTGGGGTGAGATGGGAGGAGCTGAAGGTGAGGTGGAGATTTGCAGTCCGCCTACCTGCTTCCCCAGGCTGGAGCAGTATTTATTATTCTTTACATTTCTATCTAAATGCAGCTTCCTTGCGGGTGACAGTCCCCAGTGCCACAGAGTTGAATGTGTTCAATGAGTATCATGCTCTTTGCCTTCATAACATTGACCACAGAGTGTAATTATAGGATTAGTGTGGGGAGCGGGAGGGGGAGAGTTCCTGGAATTGGTCAGTGAGTCAGAGCCTGGTGGGGATAGTTAATATTAGGTTCGTGTGCTAGTACGGGCCCCGTGAGAAACAGATGCCAAATGCGTGAGGATTTTAGTAGAGGGATTCCCTAGGTTTTAAAAGGAACAGAGAAGGAACTGGGACCAGCTGGAAGAGCTGTCAGAACCAAAGGAAGCGATGAGAGGGCAAGAAGTTGGGGAGGAACATTTAAATCCCAGAGCAGTTGAGAAGCTCATAAGCCAAAGACTGAGGCCAGACCCTCCTTCCCTCCCTCCCTCAGTCCCTCTCTCCTTCCCTCCCTCTCTTCCTCCCTCCCTTCCTTCTTTCCTTTCTTCCCTCCCTCCCTCCCTCCATTTACAGAATCTACTTAAACATTTGCATCATGCTTAGTGTCTCACCCCCTGTCAGGAACAACCCAGGAGAAGCATGGCCCCAGCACTTACCATGGTGAGTTCCAGTGGATGGCAGCTGGGACCTGGGTGGTTGACCTCCCCACAGCAGGAGCCTCCGAGATGAACTTTTGTTGTTGTTTGTTTAGTGGCTGTCCCAGTGGTTAAGAACTCTCCTGTTCACCTCAGGGAGTCTGGGGCTGTGGTCTGTCCACCAAGACCCTGGCAACTGAAAGACACAGCTACATTAATTACATTCTCTGAAAAGTCAGTGATGTCTTTGACATCCTGGCCATGTGGTAGGTCTATGCCCACTGGACAAGTGGACAAGGATGGGTGGAGATCCAGCAACAGTCTTGGCCCAAGAAGGTCCCCTAGCTCTATAACATCTGCAAATCACAGCCTTTCACAGGGGACGGTGTACTCTGACTTCGCTCCCTCAGAAGCAGCAGAGGAGGTCATATGGGGATCCACCTTCCTGAATTTTCCACAGTGTCCACTCTTCCCATTAAGCGGCCCCTTGCTCTTTTTGCTAGTCCACAGCATTGGAGAGCAGTCAATCTGATAGCGTGTGCAGGTTAGAATGCTGTTTTTGCTAGCTCTTATTGTCAATTTGACAGTCTAGTCATCTGAAAGGAAAGTTGAGGAGCTGCCTATATCAGATTGGCCCGTGGGTGTGTCAATGAGAGTCTGTCTTGATTGTGAATTATGGTGGGAGGGCCCAGCCCACTGTGGGTGCTACTATATCTAAGCAGGTGGTCTTGGACTGTATAACAAAGTTAGCTAAACACAGGCCTGGAGTAAGCGAGCCAGCACACAGCCACTTCCGCGGCTTCTGCTGCAAGTTTGTGCCCTGACTTCCCTCAGTGACGAACTGTGACCTAGAGGGTCTATGCCCACTGGAAAAGGGGACAAGATGCGGGGAGATGCAGCAACAGTCTTGGTCTAGGAAGGTCCAGGAATCAACCTTTTCCTCCACTAAGTGGCTTTGTTCGGAGTGGTTTATCCCAACAGAATGAAACAAGAAATGGTTGCCATGACTATCCCTCAGCTAACAGAGAAAGAGACCCAGATCAAATAATGCAGAAAGGGGGAAATAACTGTCGGTGTGGGTGGTGAGTTTTGTCTGCTTACAGTGTTAGAGATGCTGTAGGAACCCGGAGAGTCTCACATCTGTCAGAGACTCGCCAGCTGGCTGTGTCCTGTAGGACTCGGGAGTCTACCTGTTCAAACTTGGCACTGACCCAAGAATGAATTTATTTGTTCAGTCCTTCATGGAATAGATATTTCAAATGCTCATTATTCACTTGTTGCTCACGGTCCGACATAGGACACTGTGCTAGCTGATGCTCTCAGTGCTGTCCGGCTTTGGTGAACCTGTGCTGCTGTCCAACAGGGTCAAAGCTACAGAGACTTCCCGGTGAGGGCTAATGATTTGCTGGTGATTTTGGACGTGGTTTCTGACCTGTCTGGGCTGGGGTTCATCTCTAAGACAGGATAAACATCTCTCACTAAGGAGTTAGAGAAACAATTGATGAGCTAATTATAAAACATTTTGCCTGCAGACCAACCACACAGGGCTGGATAATGAAGGCCGCTCTGTAGCTGCAGAATCTTTTGAAAGTCGATCAGAGACCCCGTGAGTGACGTTAATTTGCAAGTTAACATTTTCATTTGGTTCTGTTTCCTCTCCTTGCTGGGTGGTGCTGGAGGAGGCTGTGGATCAGAAGCCAGGCAGGCCGGCGTGGGCGGCCGTGCAGTGGGCATTTTGATAGGCAGTGGGAAGACAGAAGCAAAGAAACAGTCCTTCCGATCAAGGAGCAGAGAGAATGGGATAAAGACGGACCCTCTTCCTGCCACAGGGCACTTCAGACTCAGAGAAGTCAGCATCGGCAGCCCGTGCAAAGGGAAACACAGAAATGCAGTGGAACCCTGAAAGGGTTTATGGGAAGGGGAGGATGCTGAGGATGGCTTGGCCCTTCCAGCATCTCTCCAGAAACTCAAAATAGTTCCTTTTGTGGGGAAGCAGTGAAGAGTGTCAGGGTGCTTCCAGACAGCGTCAAGCCTTCAACGTCACGCTAGGAGGTTGGAAGCGATGGAAAGCTGCTAAGATGTTTGACGGAGGGAAGCAGGTTGACTTGACTTGTGTTTCCCAGGCTACCCTGGAAAGGTGTAAGTGATCGCTGTCGCTCATCCTTTGTCGGGTGTCTGTCTGAGTCACTCTGTGCCATTGTCCTACAAGGAAGAAGTCGCAGTAAACTGAGCAGCACCGAAACGAAAACCTTTTATTCTGTGAAAGCGATGAAAAGCTACGCACCAGATGGAAATATTTGGGAACCCTAGAGCCAGCGCGTTAGTGTTGAGGACCCATAGAGAAATCTTCAAACTTGGACGGAAACCGTCAACAAAACGATGAAGTTAGAAAAATAGACCGAAGGGCCAGGGACCCATCTCAGAAGCAGAAGTTTGCTGCCCACCTGTCTCCGCCTCACCTCCACCCCCAGGCTAGTTACAAACACGTGATTCTACAGCTGGTGCTGGGGATCTGCCGTTCGGCCCTCAGGTTTGTGCAGCGTGCGGCCTTACCCACTGAGCCATCCAGCTCCCCATCCCCCGTGAAACATTTTCAGATGACCAAGCTTTAGAAGGGGAAAGCAGATTAGTAGGTGACGTTGGTGGGGATGAGAAGAAGGGGGGCCCTGTGGAGAAGGAAGATGGGTGTCACTGTAAAGGACACACTGAAGGACCCTTCTAGTGTGGGGACCTGACTGGTGCTGTGGTCACAAAGCTGCCTGAGAGATAAGACTGTATAGGACCACTTACACACATCGAGCAAGGTGGACACGAACTCCACATCTGCTCTCGCTGCTGATATCAGTCTGTGGTGAGCACCTCAAGTTCAGTTGGGGTGTGTCACTGTCATGTGAGCACGGCCGAGGCAGTGGTTCCTGCATTTTCTTACTGGGGCCTTGTGGGACTCTATTAGCAGCATTCTAATGGGACCTAGGTGGGTCCCCCCCCCCAGAGCAGCAACCCTCCGGGTCCCCAGGTGATAACACTTGGCCTAGGAATCTTCGAGAAGCCATCAATGACAGGTCGTTGTAGCTTCTCCACATTTGTACTCGGTTCAAAGGGGAAACCAGGGTGCCTGGGTGTTTCTCTGTTCTTCTCACAAGGCCTCAGTGTCTTCACTGGCAAAGCCAAGGCTTTGAAGACTGCCAGGCTTTGTTTAGGCACCAAAGGGGTGAACGGTAGGAACATCCGCCTTGGGCTCCGTCCTCGAATGAGTGAAGGAGAAGTCCTCCTCAGGGTGGGGCCCCAGCCACCCGTGTTTTAACAGGCACACCAGATGACTCCCATGCATACCGAAGTCTGAGGATGACTGGATTAGAGGGAGATGGAATATTTGTATTCTCCATCAGCAGACAGAAGTCTGTGTCTCCCCACCCCCACCCCAGGCCGCAGGGGTACTTCAATTAAAAACAGGATGTGGCAAAGGGAAGGTTGAGGCGTGGCCTCTGTGGGATAGTGGCTATTAGCCTTGGTTGAGGCCCTCACCTGCAAATCAGATGGCCAAATCAATTAGCTCCCACACAGCAGTGCTGCACTAATTAACCAACTGAGCGATCAGAGAACACACAAAGCCCACCATTGGCACTAAGTGACAGTCAGTGATACTAAGCAGGACCTACTGTATGCTCATAAACCAGCCACCACTGTGATCTGAGAGGGAATTCAGACAAGAAAGCCAAGTGTCTGACTTTCCAGAGCCTCTAGGACAAGAGCAGATTCAATTGCTCATGAATAGTTCCCTCATGAGTAAGAACTCTCCCGACCCGGAACTGACTTTTGAGTTGCCTGTTGAAGGCCACTCTGCTTTTTCCCATCATGCTCTTGTGAGAGTTCTGAAATGTGAGAGCGGTGTTTGGTTTCTTGGCCTTCTATTCCTGGCTATGATTTGAGCTATGGCTGTCAACGTTCAGGGAAGCAGTAAGCTCAGGGTGTGCGCACAAGCATGTGTTTCGTACCAACCACAAGCATGAAAAGCATCTATTTGTAGAATGGGGTAAAAACTGGCCAGAAGCCACCTGAGCCTGACTCGGCTGTGCAGCTATTCAAGTTCATGTGAAACTGGAAAAAAAAAAATCTACTCATTCATTCCGCCTGCAAATCAGCCAGTAAGTATAGAAAGCTGCAATACATTCCAGTGCATCAATGAGGAAAACTGTAACACCTTAAACATGCTAATGGCAGATGGGCAGATCTTGAGAATTCCTGTTTGTTGATCGTTTCTGTGAGATCTGAAATTTCTCACCAACTTCTGACCTTCTAAAGAGATACCGTGGTACAGAGGAGTGAACCTGAGTGTTGAGATATAATAGACTTGGGTTTGACGTTCTGAAGTGCCACCATTTTCATATCCATTTGGTGAAGTTGCCCAAAGGTATTAAGCCTCAGTTTTCCCATCGGCAGTGTGGGTTAAAGTGTCTGCCTGAAGTGGATAATTTAAGAAAGGGATAATGAGCCGGGCGGTGGTGGCGCACGCCTTTAATCCCAGCACTCGGGAGGCAGAGCCAGGCGGATCTCTGTGAGTTCGAGGCCAGCCTGGGCTACCAAGTGAGTTCCAGGAAAGGCGCAAAGCTACACAGAGAAACCCTGTCTCGAAAAACGAAAAAAAAAAAAAAAGAAAGAAAGAAAGAAAGAAAGGGATAATGACATACATGATGCGCATGGCATGCATGGACACAGAAACACCACAGGTGACTTCTTCGTCTTGGCATAGTATGCACAAAGACTGTGATCTGTGGTGGCCCCTTTACCGTCTTGTGTTTTCTTTCTCTGCTGTGCCCTCCGTCAGCATAAAGTTAGCCCTTCTGAGGTTGAGTCAGCTCTACCCTGGTTGCCAAAAGCTCTCAGGCTCCTTTTATGGCCTGAAAAATGATATTCGTGTCTGGAGAGCACCCAAGACACCATGATACTCTAGCTCATGTCTGGCAGCTCTGCAGATAACAGAAGACAAAATGTTACTGAGAAGAAAACTATCATCCTCTGCCTGAGAGGACACGGCAAAAATGCTGAACAATTAGATCAGGCTGACCCAAGCCTTCTGGAATCCAGAGTTAACATAAGAAGATAAAGTGGGGTACCGACTGCTCGTGTCAACCATGAGAATAAAACTGAACTTGTGGGCTAGAGAAGAGGCTTGGCTGGCCAAGTGCATGCCACCCAAGCCTGCGGACCTGAATGTGGATCACCGGAAATTATAGAAAAAGCCGGGCATGGAGGCAAATACCTGTAATCCCAGCACTCGGGGAAACTGGAGGATCCACGAAGACCATTGGCTGCCCAGTCCAATGCATGAGCTTTGGGTTCAGGAAGAGACCCTGTCCCAAAAAAACAAAGATGAAGAGTGATAGAGGAATACACCCCATGTGGAACGCTATCCTCCATACCATGTGCACCCATGTATATGTCTGCCTTCATGCACACATGCACACAATCATACTAACACACACACACACACACACACACACACACAGGTGGAACTAAATTCATTCTCTCTAGGGAAGTATGTTTGTTTTTTGTTTGTTCTTTTAAGTGTGTCAAATGGCAAAAATAAATGTTTTTCTAACATAGCTCTTTAAATATTTTCTGAGAGGAATCCAGGAAACACAGAATAAAGAAGAAAAGATTTGTAGCTAGATATAATTTCCCACATAATAATTAGTGGCTGAATATGAACTGGGCAACTAGACAAAATAATTATAGGAATTAAATCATAGAACAGTGCACAAAGACCCCATAAGGTAAGGAATAAGGGTAACAGAGCATGACTAGGCTAGTCTAAGCATGTTACATATTACTATTTCCATTCATACTTTTTTACCATGGAGCCTCGAGTTGCCTGGGCTAGTCTCAAATGCTGAACTCTCTCTCTCTCTACTCAGTCCTAGCCTCCTCAGTGGCTGAGTTTATGGGTATGCACAACTGTACCTGTTGTACAATCCTATTGCCCATCCTCCAACAGACAACTAACTAGCAATGTGTATATGGAAAAGGTTTCCTGATGTGCCAACATGGTATAGACGATGACAGCCAAGCTGTAGTTCAAACCCAGGGACTTTAACCCAAGAGAGTTTCCTCAGAATTAGTAGTCTACTTCTAGTTAAAGAGTAGGAGACTGGGAACTGAGAGGATGGCCTGGTGACAAAGAACTTGCCAAGCAAGATTGAGGACTGGAGTTCGGACCCCAGAAATCAAGTAAAGCTGAATGTAACGGCTCACGTCTATAATCCTAGTGTTCTATGATAGCATGGGAGGGGGAGACAGGGAATCCTCGGAGCCTGAGAAGCCAGCTAGTCTGGCATAGACAGTAGTGAGTAAGAGATTCTATCAAACAAGGTGGAAATCTAGGACCAAGAGAGCTGTGACTGTCTACAGCGGCACTGTGGCATGTGCTCACCTGCACTCTCACATGAACAGAAACACACACACACACTAAAGACAAGGAGGATTCATTCGGAAGAGCCAACATGTCCCTAACTAGAAGAAAGCTGATGACCAGAAGAAGGAAATAATTGAGAGATAAGAACAGAAACTATCGAGTAGAGAACAGTTCCTGCTAGGTTCCAAGAAAGACTTATTAAAAAAAAAAAAAAAAAGAAGCAGGCGAATGCTTGTAAAATTGTAAAATTGTATCCTGAAGGAAGTAAGGGCTGGCAAGAGGGAACCAACTCCAAGAAGTTGTCCATTGACCTCCACACACAAGCTGTGGTGTGTGCCACACCCCCCAAGGAAAAATTTTTTTTTTAATGAAAGCCAAACAGATGCATATAGACTCTGTGAAGATGAACAACAGATGTTTTTATATAGCAGTATTCTAATGCTCTGTACATTTTCCAGTTTGGCATTTAGTGTTCTTTGCTCAGGGGCTGCCGAGATGGCTCTCTAGGGAACTTACTGCTCTTCCCAAAGACCCGAGTTCACTTCTCAACACCCACATCAGGTAGCTCATTACCACCTGCAACTCCAGCCACAGAGCATCCACACTGGCCTCTACAGCACCACAAGTATGTGCACACACATGCACGTATATGAAAATTTTAAATGAATATTTTTGAAAGAATAATATAATCAGGCTTATGGGCGGGCGAGGGGGGGACATTTGCTTATAGGAGAGCTCATAAGGTCTAGTGTACAGGACAAAATGACTCCATAAAGTAGGAGGGGATTAAGGAGATGGCTCAGTCCATACAGTGCTTACTGTGCAAGCGTGATGACCTAAGTTTCATCCTCAGAGCCACCCTATAAAGCAAGATGTGGTGATGCATGCTTGTAATCCCAGTGCTAGAGAGGTGGAGACTGGCAGACCTCTGAGACTCGCTGGGCATCCAGACTAGCCTACCTGATGAGCTCCAAGTCCCAGTGAGAGGCTCTAGATTTTATACACACACACACACACACACACACACACACACACACACACACACACACACACGCACGCATGCACGCACGCAAGTAAGCAAGCAAACAAAAGCAAGGTAGTACACTGATCTTGAACAGCAACCCAGAATAACCTCTGACCCCCACAGACATGGGCATATGCACACATGTGTGCACACCATCCCCACACACATACACAAAAACAGGCACAAGAAATATCATTTAATAAGTGTAACTCAGACAAGGAATATTCTAGAATGAAGTTAAAGTGAATCTAGTAGGCTGGTGGTTTGGAGAGTCTAGTTTCCTATAAATGATAATAAAACATTTACCTCTCTGTCTCCCCATAAGCTCAGTATTTGGCTCTATGAATAAAATATATAATGACAGTATTATGAATGACCTATCAAATTACTATGATTATCTGAGAAGTTTAAAAATCATGGTCATCTCCTTTTAGAACATACCTAGTGGATGCTAATGGAGAAAATGACTAGGTGTCACCAGTTAGAAAGTGATTTAAGCCAACACCAAACAAAATGCCTTGTAATTACTAAGCTGAGCTCAGTTCAGATCAAGCAATTTTCTCTCCCTTTGGAAAGAAACACTTTAGTTTGACATTTTTTCCCCCAGAATAATGGGACCATGTTCTCTTCTTGATCATGTCTCAACTATTCTTGAAAAGACAGGCCACAATGCCTTCCAGCAATCTTGAGAAATCGCCAGGCAACAATCCAAGACAGACTGTGGCCGAGGCCAACCTAACTGTTCACACGGGATGACTCTAAATGCCATAGGAAACTTTCTCAATAAACTAAGCATTTTGAGAAGTCAAGCAACCAGTACCTCCTACTTTGCGTTTTTCTATTTCCAGATTTTACTGGCATGTCAAATCCCGTGGCCGTGTATATGTTAAGCAGAACCACAGGAAACAGTACCATGACACTGTGATACCCTTGGTCTCTTCCTCTCCTGCTTCTTCAGTGTTGAGCAACTCACCTGATTCATCATGGTGTCTTGGTGGATTCTTCTCAGAATATCAAAGTTGATGTAATCATCTCTAGGCAACATATATCTAAGTATGACTCTGAATTTTTATGACCAAATGAAACCAAAGTGTTCAGAAGACATGCTCTCATCGTCTCCCACACTGCAACAGACTTAAAAATAAATAATCTGGGGGCTGGAGGGATGGCTTATTTGCAAGAACACTTGCTACTCTTGCAGAGGATTGCGTTCAGTTCCCAGCACCCTCAAGGAGACTTACAAATGACTGGAACTCCACTTTCAGGAGATCTGATGCCCTCTTCTGGTGTCCTTGGGCACCAGGCATGCATGTGGTACACAGACACACAGGCAGGTGAATACTCATGCACATGAAATAAAGCATTCTAAAAAGGTAAGTAACATTGATGCAGCATACCAATATCCTTTGTTAATGTAGTTCTCTTTCATAATCACCAAGATGGGTGGGATTGACTAAACTCAGTTTTAGCACCGTGCTGGTGAACAATAGCACCTTGTCTTTTTCTGTTGGTGGCAGGAAGAATTTGAGATGATTGATTTAAAAGCAAGTTCAGCTTTGCTTTGAAGTCAGGTTTCTTTGAACTGGGAGTAAATTCTTACATTTAATTAGCCTGTGGTGATGTGTGTATGAGTAACATACAAGTCTAGCTTTGGAGCAATGGCTGAAAGAAATGCAGTATTTTATCTACCTCTCCCAAGTCAGGACATAAAAAATGAGTTAAATCACCCTGGAGTGCTGAAGGAGTTAGTGTATTAGAAGCCATGCCACACAGCTGCTTATTAATCTTTCTCTTCATTTGCCAAGCGTTTATGTGGGAGATGCCGTCTAAGCTTTGATAATCAATGGGAAAATAGACGCTTGATGCCTGCCATCAGGAGGCAAATGCTGATAGATAGGCTCCAATGTATTAAAATTATTTCCTGTTACTCTCTACCCTTAACTGTGCATGTATATCTGTCAAGACCAAATTTCTTTCTGCCAAGAACCATAATCTGTGTGGAATGAGGTCCCTTTGAAGCTGGGCACAGTTGGAACCAAAGAGAAACATACTCCTAAATGTGGTAAACACCACACAGCCATCACTCCTGAACACCATGAAAATAAGAAGTGAGCAAACCCAGAAAGGAAGATGTACCACAGCAAATGAAAGCTTTCCAAGCATCTTCAGATGATGAGCTTAGAAGCCTGGGTGGCAGTTAGTTGGGTGGGCAGCTAAGATGGAGTGCCCACTGTCAGAAGCACTGGTAAGGAAGGAGCCCACTGGCTCCATGGAATCTCATAAAAAGTTCCAGGAGGCACCACAGTGTGGATATGGCAAGAGGTTAAATCTGGAGCAAGCCGGAAGGAAGTCTGTGTTTGCGATGTTTGAACACCTGCAGTCTCTGACCTACAGGGATGGATGGCAGTCTTTCCCTACCCACCTATGTCCACTTCACCTTAAATGACTTTGTGCTAATTGTTTGATAAAACTGAGAGACGCTCTGGACCTGGAAGCAGCAGGTACAGGGAGTTAATTTACAGGGTTGAGAATAGTGACTTATCGTTGAGCATTACCTTTTCCTGGAGTTCAGAGAAAAGGTGAGCTCACTGTCAGTACCCAAGAATACAGCCTGCCAGTCACTCAGCATGGAGCACTCCATGGATGGAAGTCTTTTTAACATGTGGAACAATCGGCTAGCCACTAGAACAAGAATGACATCACGTCCTGTCTTTGTGCTGCACACATGGAGAAACTCAAATTCACCCAAATAGAACTACAAAACGCACAGAAAAATACATAGGAGTCAGCATTTGTAACTTCGAGTTAGCAGAGGCTTTACCTAAATATGATACAGAAAGCATGTGTGTATGTGCACACACACACATACACACATGCACATGATAAATTAGACATCATCAGAGTTACAGATTGTGGGTGTCAAAGGGTCAAGAAGTTGAAATAACAGCCCACAGAATGGGAGAGTTCTGATTAAGAAGTTGCATTTAAAATGTACTAAAAATTTAGAACTCAATAGTAAAAAGATGAGTAGTCCAATTAAAACTTGACAAAAGATTGTATGCAGAGATGTTTCTTCCAAGAGAACTAACAAGTAATCGATTTGCACATGAAGAGTGGCCAGCGTCATTAGTCACTGGAGAAAAGTTTATCAAAACTACAGTGAAAACCATTTGACCCCCTCTGACGGCTACACAAGATGAGAGCTATTGACAGGATGGGAGCAGTTGAAAATGTAGGTGGGTGTACAATAGCTTGAAGCATTTTGAAAAACTCCCTGGTAGTTCCTTAGAAAGCTATGTAGAGTTAGGATCCTGCAATTCTACTCCTAATACATGTCCAAAAAAGATGAAAAAATATTCCTACATAAATATTTATACATGAATGTTCGTAACAGCTGTTTCTACAATAGTCGAAAAGTAGAACCATTTCAATTATCTGTAAATTAGTGAATGGATAAACAAAAGTGTGGTAGAGCCGTTCAATGGAATATTATTTAACAATGAAAAGGGATAAAGGGCTGCAAGTGAATGAATTATTAAAAGTATTTATTATGACAGTTATTTGCACAGCTCTGTTATTACAACTGCAAACTAATGATGTGGTCACTTTAAAAGGGTAGGTTACACGGTATATGAAATGTAGCTTCAATAAGGCTGATATGAAAAAAAAAAAGATGGACAGCTCTAAACAATCCAGGACCTGTCAAAGCCTCTACCATGGAGAACAGCAGTAAAACAAGACTCAAAATGAGCTTGGATGACAAAGAAGCAGTGGGGGTAAGACTCAGAGGTGGCAGGCGCCAATCCGGAGAAAGTACTTCTAATCCACCAAGGGATCGTAGCTCTGAAGACCCAGTGCGTGTACCGACAAAGCTTGTCAGAGATTGTATGGAATGTAGAGATTTGTTTCCTTAGTTGGAAAACCGTTGCCAAAGTGAAAGTCGAACTGGGGTAGCCAGAGTTTCAATACTACCTGATTTGTGTATGTGGGAGGGAGTCCCTCACTTCTGTCTCCACGGATTTTTATTTTTAATTGTATTATTGTTGTTGTTGTTGTTATTTGTAACACGAATTGCTAAATGGTCTTATTAATAAAAAAAAAAAACCTGGAGCCACATACTGGGGTGAAAGCTGAAAGATCAGAGAAACAGAACAAGCCACAGCCAACCTCACCTCGCCAACTCCTCAGCCAATCCTGTTTCCACGAATCCTCAGACTGAAAGCCTCTGGGTCCTCACCCGTGAGGGTCTCAGCTGAACTGCTGCTTAGTTTCTGTCTCCTCATGCTTTATATACCGTTCTCCACCCAGCCATCACTTCCTGGGATTAAAGGCGTGTGTGCTTTCCAAGCAAAGTTTATTAGGGGACACAATATATCACTACAGTTATTAATTATTGATGCTCAGGATTGAGAAGTGTGCACATACTAAGTAAGCACTCTCCACCCAAACTCCATCCCCTTTTCTTGTTTTTGTTTTTAATTTTGAGGCAGTTTCCCTAACACCAGCCCAGGCTGACCTTGCTATTGCTCTGTAGCCCAGGCTGGCCTTAAATTTGCAATCTTCCTGCCTTGGCCTCTCAGGTAGCTAGGATTATAGGCCTGTGCCTCTAGGCCCAGGCTACACTTTTTATTGACTTCTTTAACATCCAAAGGTGGTAGTTTCTTCTTGCAAGAAAGATGTTCTAAGAGAAACAAGAGCCTCCTCTCTAATTTTACAGCCAGGAAAGGCATCCCCATAAAGTGTGCCTTGGAACAAAGCCAGGAGGATTCAGAAGTGAGAGAGATGCTTCCTGCTTCAAATCCCAGAGCTTCCAGTTAGAAAGGTGAAGCAAGGCAGAGCTAGGGTGGCCTGAGTTCTGAGAAGAGTCCACTGAAGCAGGTCACTGGGCCATGGGTAAAAGGTGCCAAAGCAGCTTGTTAGAGGCCAACCTCTTCCTTCCTGAACAGAGGCAACGGACCACCCTCTTCAAACCTTTAGCATCTCCCTCATCATACAATCTCATTCCATCTTCTCAGCCAACCTTCTAAACCCCAGCGCATGGACAGCCAGCTCTCCTCAGCTTGAGGGACTCCATAGCATTAGCCATTGCAGCTCAGAAGGACACAGACTTCAGGACCTCACACACTAATCTGTTAAGTCCTCTCAGCCATTCACATGGTCCCAGAACTGAAGACCCAGGTCCACTGTGCCGTGACCAGGGAGCTACCCAGCAGCACCTAAGCCAGGAGGGGTGTTCTCCACATTCCTAGCCCTAGTTCTCTAAGTGCCACAGCCTTGGAAGATTCCTATCTGTGACCTTTGCTAAGGTCATGTACCATCATCTTGGTGTCCTCTGTTCTTGGTCCCATATAGTGATTAATCTCCTTTGGTCACAAGAGTGAGTTTCTCAGGAAAAGCTTCACTTTCTATTTCCTGGGGCTCCTGTGTCCCCTCTGCCAGAGGACCTCTGTTCACGTAGATGGACTTTTCTGCCACAGTTCCCAAATAACCACACAGAGACTTAATATTAATTATAAATGCTTGGCTGGTAG
This sequence comes from Peromyscus nudipes, assembly GCA_902168325.1. Taxonomy (NCBI): domain Eukaryota; kingdom Metazoa; phylum Chordata; class Mammalia; order Rodentia; family Cricetidae; genus Peromyscus; species Peromyscus nudipes. Next base: position 33,484 of record CABHPH010161432.1, on the reverse strand, counting down.
CTTAGGCTTGTTTTAAGCTAGCTCTTATAACTTAAACCCATTTCTATTAATCTGTGTGCTGCCTTGAGGCTGATTTACCTCATGTACGTACTTCCCATCCTGCTCACTCTGTATCTCATAGCGTCTCCTCCGACTTTCTTCTCCCAGCATTCTCTCTGCCTAGCCATCAGCCAATCAGCTTTTTATTAACAATGAGAGCAGCACATCTTCATGGTGTACAAAAGGATTATTCCACAGCACTTCACTATGTTATTGTTATTAACACATGCCCCAAATCTTCTACCCATGGAACTTGCTCAACATGAATCTATGCTGTGAATAAAAACCCCTTATGCCAGATGCTTTAGACAACCAAGAGGTGTTTATTTAGCTCCTGGTTAGGATGCCTGAGAATTCCAAACAGCATGGTGGTGCATCTGGTGAGGCCTTCCTTGGTTGTGTTACATGGCAGAGAAGTGGAGGGGAAATGTCTGCATAAGGGACGCCCATGCAAACAGAGAAGACAAGAGACTGCCACGGAGAGGTCAGTTTTGCTTTTCTTTTTAACAACACGAGAAGGCATGAATTCACTTAAGAGAATGCAGCCCTCATGGCCTATTCCCTCCCCTCTGGGGTTCCCTTTTGCGGGGGGAACAATGTTGGCTTAAACAGCACACCTTGCTGGACAAGTGCTCTGCCACTGAGCTAAAGCCCCACCTGTGCGCTCCACCTCTGAAAGACTTCACACCCCACCACCACCACCACGCAGGGGATCCAGCTACCTGCCCAAATCATATCCAAACCCTATCACCCGCCCAGCAGAGTGTGGGCTTGTTGGGGACTGGCACGGGAGAGAGAACTAAGGGATCTTTGTTCTTTTAAGTCTGTGCCTTTAGGGTTCGGAATTCTCCAGCAGAAACAGATTTCCTTTCATCCATTCACTTCAGCAGATTCCAAGTGCATTTTGTGAGTGTAAACCAAGACCTTCCGGCATCAAGTTGTACATAGTGGGAGACAGTGGACAAGCATGCGGGGTAAAACAGGAGAAAGGGGTTCACAGCGAGTCAGAAAGAAAACCTGCTATGTGGTGACAGGGCAGCTGTTTGAAGAGGTTTGTACTGAGTTTGCTACAAGTCTCATCCCCCCACCCCCACCCTCACCCACCCCCACATCCCACCCCTACCCCCTGCAGCATCTGTGAGGCATCTGCTGTGTGCTAAGCACTGCCTGAAGGGCCAGGGAAACTGAGGTGCAAAGATAGGGTATGCTGAGTGGTGAGCGTCCCAGGGAAGCTCGCAAGAGGAAGCAGCCATCCTCTTGGAGATGGGAATAAAGCTGGCTGTGTAAGGGAAAAGTGTTGGAAAGGATGTGGGGTATTGAACACATCTGGACCACATGTTGGCCACTGTCTGAATCCGTTCAGAGCTGATGGGAAAAAAAATGCCCGTAACTGGGTGATTTACAGAGGACAGAAATTCATTTCCTCGGCTCCAGAGGCTGAGAAGATTAAGACATCAGCACCTGGCAAGAGCCGCTATTCTACATCAGCACAGGAGAGGGAGAGCAGGGGAGAGGGAAAGAGGAGAGAGGATAAATGAATCCTGGGTATCATAAACCCTTTATTAGCTTTAAACACATGGATCCACACACTCGTTTAATTGTCAAATTGACAATTAAATTTAGCACAAGTTTTGTTTGCAGGAGACAGAGGACTGGTCCTGACCAACAACAGAGCTGAAATAGAGCCTTGCATCTCATGCACCAGCGTGACCAAGGGCTCAGCCGTGAGACCCATGGGCAGTGGTTGAGAATGTTCCAAGTCAAGGGGGATATCCAAGTCAAGTGCTTATGGCAAACAGGACCAAAGCTGCACAGGGAGAAATCAGGATGCAGGGACACCGTCCAAACAGAGCATCGTTAAGCTTTGTTAGAAAACGTAGGCACCAATGCAAGAATCTATTGGTTTTATTCGGGGTGAGTGTGTGATGTATGATCACATTAAGTGTGCAGATGTATGACCTGTGAGCACATGCAGAGGGCAGAGGAGGGTGTCAGTGTCCCACTCTACAACTTTCTACCTTATTCCTTTGAGATGGGGGTCTCTCACTGAGCCTGGAGCTAGACTGGCCACCAGTGATCCCCAATGACCCTCGTACCTTTACCCCACATAGCACTGGGGTTATAGGTACTCAGCTACACCTGGCTTTTTACAAGGTACTGGGATCCAAACTTAGGTCCTCATATTTGAGCAGCAAGCACAGTTACCCACAGAGCCATCTCTCCAGTTCCAAGAATAATGTTTTAATGTGATGACCAGTATCATGTTTTGGAAAGATGTGCCTAGAGTCAGTGCAAAGCAGAGGCTGGGGAATGAGGAGAATAGCATAGAGCTCTTTTCTTGTCTCAGTGGAGAAGTGACGAAAGCTAGGACTCGGTGGGCATCTAGGAACGGGACATTAGAACAGAGACGTCGACGTATGTGGTTAGAGGTTGGAGAGGGTGGGAGGGGTGGGCCCGGAGGCTTAACAAGGCATTCCAGGCCTTGTTATTACAGATGCAGGGAATTTGGCAAGACTCGGGCTTGAAACACAAGTTCTACTTTATGGTTATTGACTCAGAACCAAACGTTACATGTGTGTGCAAGCACACCCACACCCCACACGCAGGCACTCACAAATGAGACTCTGGAATGAGAGCTGGTTGACTGCCGGGCACACTTAACTTTATCACTGTTCATCCAAGTATGAACAGCGACAACAAAAATGTCTCTAAACAGTGATTGGATAGAACAGTCTTGGCCTCTGGGACTATAGAACTCGGCTAGGAATATGTGCGGCCGCAGTCCCAAGTTTCAAGTTCAAGCTATCATCCAGAAGAAACTGAATCAATCCAAACAAATTGATTAGGCTCTCTGTGTCTCAATTTCTACATCAGTCATGGGGATAATATTAACGCTGGTTGCTTTTAAGAATTAAATGTGGGGCTGGGCGGTGGTGGCGCATGCCTTTAATCCCAGCACTCGGGAGGCAGAGCCAGGTGGATCTCTGTGAGTTCGAGGCCAGCCTGGACTACCAAGTGAGTTCCAGGAAAGGCGCAAAGCTACACAGAGAAACCCTGTCTCGAAAAACCAAAAAAAAAAAAAAAAAAAAATAAATGTGATATTACTCATGGATGCTTCTTGTCACTCCCCAGATAGTGCTCAGTAAGCATCAGCCCACTGATGTCATCCTAGGGTTAAAGCTCAGTGTTTACAGGTTCAGTACCTGTCACAGGTTTGGGGGAGTGAGAAGCATACTACTCTGTTCAAGCCTTAGGAGAGCAATATAATATCACTTCTTTAAAATGTCACTCAAATAGTGAGAACTTTCTTTGTGAGTAGCAGCTCATTTCCTGTGTCCCCAGTGCAGTAATTTCCACTCAGAATTCAGCTGCCTTCATGAGGTTTAGACCCTTGATGGAGGTGGTCTGAGGATCTGAACGTGTTTTATTTTACCTCTGGGAGGTGGCACCGGGTAGGATACCGTCATTACTTGCTTTGCAAGTTTTACATGTGATGAGAGTACCAAGTTTTCAGCCAAAGCTGTTAATTTAAAATGCTATTTCCTTTTTAATATGTGGTGCAAGATACAGCCACACAGAATTGTTCCCGGTGCACACTTGGCAGGACTGAGAGATTGCCTCCCAGTTTGTTTCAGAGTGACTCCTTATGGCATCTTTTGCCTCATCTGGTCCACTGAGGGTCTTAGAAATATAAAGGGGAGGGGGGCAGAGATTTGCTTAGTCTAGCTGATGGCTTGAGCTAGAGCCTACCCTCTTCTGCCCTCAAGGGGACGTCTGTCATCAGCACCCTAATGATAATAGTCACAGCTACTTTTTCCCCTCCTCTTTATTTATTTATTTATTTATTGTTTGTTTGTTTGTTTATTGTCTTTTGAGACATGGCTCTTCTGTGTAGCCTTGGCTGTCCTGGAACTCACTCTGTAGACCAGGTTGGCCTTGAACTCAGAGAGATCTTCCTGCCTCTGCCTCCTGGGTGTTGGGATTAAAGGCCATCATCACCCTATCTTCCCCTCCTCCTCTCCATTATCTGATCTCCCTGTACTTGATGTCTTCATTTTCTGTCCACATTCCCACCCACTCTCCGCCATCAATTTCAACCATTTTCTTTTTCACTCTTTTCTTTTGCATATTTTTTCCTTCTCTCAATATCTATCAGCTTCCTTTCTGCTCTCATACCCTATAGAAGGTGATTTGATGTGTTCATATAAAGTCTGGGATCCACAAATAAGACAAAACATGTTATTTCTCTCCCTGCGTATAGCTTACTTAATACAGTGAGCTTGTTTTCGCCATTTTCCAACAAACGCCATCATTTTATTCTTCTTTATCGATGGTGAAAGTCGTTTGCACATGCTTGACACGTTTTCTTTACCTAGTCATATGTTAAGAGACATGTAGAGTGAGTCCGTCACTAGGCGATTGTGGATCATGCTTAGATAAGATGGATGTGTACGCATCTCTGTGGTGTGTGGAGTTAGAGTCTTTCAGGTTTATACCTAGATGTGGTAGAGCTGGGCCATGTGATAATTCTACTCTTAGTTTCCTGAGGAAACTCCCTACTGAGTGAGGGCTGCCCCAATTTACAGTGTCAAGGTTCCCTTCTCCTCATATCCTCGCCAGCGTTTGCTCTCTCTCTCCTTCCCGGCAGCCATTCTGACCTGGGTGAGGTGGAAACCTCCAATAACTTTTAACTTCCGTTTCTGAGGGTTAAGATGTTGAACGTTTTCTCTTGTGTTCACCAGCCATTTCACTTCCTCTTTTGAGAACCACCTGTTCATTTTACTAGAACATTCATTGATCTGTTTGTTTTAATTTTTGACTTATAATTTTTGGAGCTCTGTGTATATTCTAGACAGGAACCCTGTGATGTATAGCTTCATTTTCTCACATTCTGCAGGCAGTCTCTTTACCTGTTGACTGTTTCCTTTGCTATACAGGAAACTTTTCATCCTGTGCCTGATCCTTTGTGTATGCTGTAATAACAAATAAAGTGTGCCTGAAGATCAGAGGGCAAAGCCAGCCACTAATTAGCCATAGAGGCCAGGCAGTGGTGGCACACACCTTTGATCCCAGCACTTGGGATCTCAGCCTTTGCTCCCAGTACTTGGGAGTCACACATCTTTAATCCCAGCACTAGGGAGGTGGAGACGGAAGTGATATGGCTGGGCAGAGAGAGGAATATAAGGCGGGAGGAGACAGGAGCTCAGTTCCTTTCAGGCTAAGGATTCAGTAGAGACAGGAACTCTCGTGGCTGGCTGCTCTGCTTCTCTGATCTTTCAGCTTTCACCCTGACATCTGACTCTAAGTTTTTATTAGAAGACCAATTAGAATCCCCACTACAAGTGCCTCCTCAGTTTTCAGTTCTTGATATAATTTTCTGAGCCATTGGAGTCCTTTTGAGAAAGTCCTTGCCTATATCTAGACCTTGTATTTTGTGTACATTTTACTATAGATGGTTAGAAGTTTCTAGTTTTAATACAGTAAGACCTTTGGCCAGTTTGGGATTGATCTTTTTTTCTACAAGGTGAAAGGGATCTAGTTTGATTCTTCTGCCTGTGGCTGCTCTCCCAGTACCATTTGGGGAAGAGGCTGTCTTTCCAATGTATGTTTCTGAGGCTTTTATCAAAATTCAGGTGGCTCTAGCTGTGAGTTTGTCTTCTCTTCTTCCTCCTTCCACTCTCTCTCTCTCCCTCCCTCTCCCATCTCTGGTGTCTCTGTCTATCTGTCTGTCTCTGTCTCTGTCTCTCTCTGTCTGTCTCTGTCTCTGTCTGTTTCTGTCTGTCTCTGTCTCTCTCTCTGTGTGTCTCTCTCTCTGTCTCTCTCTCTGTCTGTCTCTGTCTCTCTCTCTCTGTCTCTCTGTCTCTCTCTCTGTGTGTGTGTGTGTGTCTCGTGTATATGTGCTGTACCAGTATCATGTCATTTTTTAGCTCTGTAATATAACTTGAAATCAAACATTTTGAACCTCAGGCATTATTCTTTTAGCTCAGGAGGGTCTTTCTATCTTCTGGTAACTTTATAAATGTCTTTCTTCAGTGATTTAAAAATTTTCATTTCTTTGGCTGGGTTTATTCCTAGATATTTTTGCAGCTATTGTAAATGGGTCCCTCCCCTGCCCCTTCCCATTTCTTTTTCTGCATGTTCATCATTATCTAAGAAACAGAAATATATACACAAGACTTATTAGAGTGGTTTACAGGCCACAATCCAGGCAAGCCAACAATATCTGTCTCCTGATACAAAGGTCAAGATTCTGATAGGTGTTCAGTCCACAAGCCTGAATGTCTCAGCAACTCCAAGTCAGTGCTGTGATCACTGGGGATTCCTAGAGAGCTGCTGATTTTCAGTCTATGCTGGAATCTTGAAGAAGTAGGTGGTTCTAGTACCAGGGGAGGAATGCCTAGCAACAGGATAGATGAGCTCCCCAGTGAGAGTTTGTGCAAGCAGGCAAAAAGCAAAAGCTTCCATCTTCCACATTCTTTGCTGTGGGCTACTATCAGAAGGTGTGACCAGATTTCGGGTGGGTCTTCCCACCTCACATGATCCAGTCAAGAAAATCCCTCACAGGTGTGCCCAGCTGCTTGGATTTTAGTTGATTCCAGATGTAGTCAAGTTGACAACCAATTTGAGCCCTCACAGGGTCTCAGTGGAGGTTTTAGGATACCTTATGTATAGGATATTATCTGCAAATGGATAAATCGATTTCTCCACTTCCTATTTGTCTATTTCTTTTTATTGTCTGGTTGCTTTAAGACATCAAGGAGTACACTGAATACGAGTAGACAAAGTGGATACCTTTTTCCTGATTTTAGCAGAGATGCTTCAAATTTTTCCCCATTTTGTATAATGTTGGCTACAGGTTTGTCATATATATATATATATGTATATGTATATACACACACATATATATGTCATATACATATATATATCTGTATTGAGATATTTCTCTTTTGTTCCTCATCTCTTCAGCATTTTTATCATGACAATATGCTAGATGTCCTTCAACCTTCTCAACACTTTTTCAGCTGATCATATAATTTCTGTCTTGGATCAATTAATTGATGTATTGCACTTATGATATATATGTTGAAACCAGGCTTACATGCCTGAAATGGAAATTTGGTCTTGGTGAGTGATCCTTTTGGTGTATAGGTAAATTGAGTTTGCAAATATTTTATCGATAATTTTTATATGAATATTCAATAAGCAGCTTAGTCTATAATTTTCATTTTTTTCTGTTGTGAACTTATCCATTTTTTATTTATTTAAAAGGGTTTTTTTCCATTTTACATACCAACCACAGTTCCCCCTCTCTCTCCTCCTCCTGCTCACCCCCCACCTTCCTCCCACCCCACCCTCCACCCACTCCTCAGAGAGAGTAAGGCCTCCCATGGGGAGTCAACCAAGTCTGGCATATCAAGTTGAGACAGGCCCAAGCCCCTTCCCCCTGTATTGAGGCTGAGCAAGATGTCCCTCCACAGGGAATGGGCTCCAAAAAGCCAGTTCATGCACTGGGGACAAATCCTGGTCCTACTGCCAGTGCCCCACAGACTACCCAAGCCACACAACTGTCACCCACATTCAGAAGGTCTAGTTAGGTCCCATGCAGGTTCCCCAGCTGTCAGTCCAGAGTCAGTGAGCTCCAACTAGCTCTGCTCAGCTGTCTCTGTAACTGATGGAAGCAGATGCAGAGATCTACAGCTAAGTACTGGGCAGAGCTCCGGGAGTTCAGCCAGAGAGAGGGAGGAGGGATTGTCTGAGCAAAGGGGTCAAGATCATGATGAGGAAACCCACGGAGAAGTTAGCCATTTCCAGTGTCCAGAGAGTGCTGGCTTCATAAAATGAGTTTGCTAGCATTTCTGTCCTTTCTGTTTATGGGAAAATTGGAGGAGTGTGGCGTTGGTTCTGTAAAGAGCTGATTAATTAAACGGAAACTGGCAGAATCCAGCAGGGAACCCACCTGAGCCTGGGCTTTGGTTTTTTTCTTTTTTTTTTTTTTTTTCCCCCTTCAATCCCATTGCTTGTTATATATTTACTTAAGTTTATATCCCTCTTGCCTTATATGTGTCTAAACATTTACCCATTTTTCCTCTATTTTGAATTTTTCCAACATAGGTTTTTAAAACATTTCCTAAAAAATATTTGAATTTCATTGATGTCTAATTTTATTAATTCGTATCTCTCTGTTAGTTTGGTTGAGAGTCTGTCAATCTTATGGTTTCATTGACTTTTCATATTATTCTTTTCACTTAATGTTATTAATTTCTGTCTGATCTTTATTATTTTTCTGTGCACAGCTTCTAGGTTCCACTTCTTTCTCCCGTGACCTTGAGCTGTATCATTCAGTTATTTGCGATCTCTCTTTTGTTTGTTTAATGTAGGCGTTTATCACTATGTACTTACCCCATAGATGAGCTTTCACTGTCTCCCACGTGTCCTGATACATTGTGTTTTCATTTCATCTTATTCTCTGCATTTTACATTTCCCTCCTGATGTGTTTGATGACCATTTGTCATTCAGTAGTGTGCTGCTCAATCTACATCAGTTTGTGCATATTCTCTTGTTGATTTCCAGCTTTATTCCATTGTGATTAGACAGAATACAAGAAGTTATTTCATGTTTTGCATTTGTTAAGATTTTTTTGAGATCAAAAGCATATCCTAATTTGTAAAAAGTTCCAAGAGCGCCTATGAAGAATATGTGTTCTGCAGTGTTTGGGTGGAATATTCTGTAGATGTATCTTAGGTCCATTTGATCTATAATGTCATTTAACTTTGATATTTGTTATCTCATTTTTCCCCTACATGATCATTCTTTTGATAAACATGGGGTGTTGGAATTATGTGCTTTGACAGTATTGAGGTCAGTTTGTGCCTCTGCATACAGTAGTTGTGTGTGTTATGAAATTAGACACACCAACATTCAGTGCATATGCATTTATCATTGTAATATCCTCTTCATGGGTCAGTCCTCTAGTCAACATGAATGACTTTAAAAAATCTCTTCTGATTAATTTTGGCTTAAAGTCCATTTTGTCAGATATTAGTATTTCCACACCTTCTAGCTTTCTAGTTCATTTGCTTCGGTTACCTTTACCATTCTTTCAACCTAAGTCTTTGTCAGTCATGGTTCATGTCAGCAACAAATATGTGGGTCCTGTTTTTTAATGTAAGTTGCTAGTCCTTGTGTTTGGATTATGGAATTGAGACAAATTAACATTCAGAGTTATCACTAAGCACTGTATAGTGGTTCTTGTCATTTCATGGTTGTACAGTGTTTGGTACTTTCCTCATCAGTTGCTTATTTGATGTTCTGATGTAATTTATTCACTCATGTGTACTCATGGATGTGTTTTTGTTGTTGTTGTTGTTTCGAGGCAGGGTTTCCGTGTGTAGTTTTGGTGCCTGTTCTGGATCTTGCTCTGTAGACCAGGCTGGCCTCGAACTCAGAGATCCGCCTGGCTCTGCCTCCCAAGCGCTGTGATTAAAGTTGTGTGCCACCACCACCTGGCTCTCATGTATGTGTTTATCACTCCTTTCAATGTACAGAATTCCTTCAAGAGTCTTCCACAGCACTTACTTGTTAGTTGTCATGAATTACTTTGGTTTGTGTTTCTCACTGGTAGTTTTTCTTTCTCCTTCAGTTGTGAAGGATATCTTTGTTGGGTATAATAATCCGCATTGACAGTTACCGTCTTTCAGAGCTTTAAATATACCATCCCATGCCCCTAGCTTCCCTACTGTTACTCTGATGCTTTTATCTTTTATGTAATTTGATGCTCCTCTCTTTCAGCTTTCAGTATTCTTTCTTCATTTTGTATGGTTGATATTTTAACTGTAATGTGACGTTAGGAGATCATTTTCTGTTCTGGGTCTTTGGTGTTGCAAATGCCTCTTAGACTGGATGACTATCACGTCCCCTAGGTTTGAGGAATTTTCTGTTATGATTTTGTTAATATATTTCCTATACATTTAGGTTGAACTTCTCCCTCTTCTATGTCCATGGTTTGCAGATTTGGTCTTCCGGTTGTGTGCATAGCTGGCCTATGTTCTGTTTATGCTTTTCTCTTAGGCACCTGCTCATTGTCTGAGTGTTCTAATTCACCCACTTTTTATTCAAGTCTTGATATTAAGTGCTCCATTTTATCAGTGCTATTAGTAAGGCTTTCCACCTAGGTTTACTGTTTGTTTGTTTATTTTTTACTTATTGATCTTTTCATTTCCAAAATTTCAATTTAATTTTTCAGTATTTCTACCTGTTTAAGTTTCTCTTCCATATTCTGAACTGACTTCCTTATTTCATCCAGTTGTTTGTGTGAGTTTTTTTTTAATTCACTCAGGATTTTACTCATGCCCTCTTTTATTTCATCAAACACTCTTATAATAATTTGTTAAAGTTATTTGTCTAGAATTTCATGGAACTCACTTTTATTGGAGTCCACTGCTATGGAACTAATAATTTCCAAAAAAGCAATGTTGCTTGAGTGTTCATGTTTCTTGTGTTTCTACATTGGGACTTGTGCATCTGGGATTACATCCTTGGTTGGGTTTTTATTTAATCACTGTCTTTCAATAGAAGTATCTTCAATGTTCAAATGGGAATAGGCTATAGTAGGCTCAAAAAGTCCTTTCAACCCATGGGACTTGGGGTGCAGCTCAGTATCTGAGCCCATGGCCCCATGGCCTTTGAGGATAAGGCTCCATGCCCAGCTATGCTCAAATAGTACAATACTAATTACAAACACAGCCACACAGATGGATATGCCTCCCATGAGAATGCAGGAATAGTCAATTCCAAACTATTTGCCTGACAATTGCAATAATTGGGGGGGGGATAAAAGAACAAAGACAGGACAGTGTATACTAAGAAATTCGTTACTAAGGGCAGGGATGGAAAGGCAGTGAACAGAACAAGATTAGTGATCATCAAATGGCAGAAAAAAACAGAATTGGGAAGTAAATAGGGAGGTGAGACAACTCCAGCTGGAGGCAGATGAAAAGAGAAAGAGGTGATGGAATGCATCCCGCTAGTGAAACAATCCTGGCACTGAGGAAGCAGAGACAGGAGGATTCCCTCAATCCGAGTCCTTCGGATGACCTATCAAAAGAAAATAGAAAGAAAGAGAAGAGGGCAGGACAAGCTGGTCCACTAAAATGAGATTAGATAATGAATAAAGAAGTGTAAAGTGAAGGAAGGAGATCTGGGTGGGAGTGTAGAGTCCACATGCATTCTCTTACCTGGGTGTGGTTATTGGTCAGGGTGCAAATGCGGGACCTCTCTCTATGGGATGTATCACAGTCAAAATCATAATTTTGAAAAGCATTCTAGCTATGCACTGTGCGTTTTATTTCAGACTTTGACTACCACAGGGTAGTGCCTGCCATGTCTTAAGAGGGGCACAACTATCCTAAGTCTGCTGACCACAAGCTTTTCATGCCCACTATGTATGACACACTTGCAGTCTTCAAGAGCAAATATCCTGAGGATCTGCTTGATTAAACCACATGGCTTTCATATGGTAATTATCTCATTTGTTCAGTCCCTGATTTAACAGAAATAAAACTTGAACAGCTTTATTTTCAAATTAACAAGAGCACCAAAGAGACAAATCAGTATTATCACAGAAAGTTGATGCTGTTCAAATCTCTGGTGCATAAACCTACCGAGTGACATTTTGACAGCTGGTTTGGCTTCTTTTAAAGGAAAATAGGAAAATAATGTTCAAATAGGAGAAGTGTCTGGGCTACGAGTACAAATTAGAGAAGTATTAGCCATCAGATGGCAGTTAGAGCAGCGAGAATCGATGACGTCATCCAACTTAAGCAAATCCAGGAAGAGAGAGAGCCATTAGGGTGGATCCCCAGAGCTGAGCAACAGTAAGGGATGAAGGAGAATTGGGCAGTGAGGTAACACCAAGTGGATAGACCATTGTCCTGCTCTGACTCTTCCAATCTCCAAATATGAGGTTAAAAAAAAAGAATAAATGCTAAATAAACAAAATCAAAATTTGCAATTGCATTATAAAGTTTTGCTTGCATATTTTTTTTCAAAACCTGCTGACTTAATTGTTGACACAGATGAACTGGGAAGTGGAGCAAGCTGCATTCTAAGATGGCCCCCAAGGTTCCTGAGTGGTGTGCGCTCCACCTAAAATCACCATTCCTCTTAGCTACAAGCAGGAACTGCGAGGAAAATGAATCTTCTCTAAGTAGGTTATTGATATGTAGCAGAAGTAACAGTCATTAAACTTTTGATAATAAAATAGCTCTAGGGATAGAATTTAAGCCTATCGTCAAAGAAGATTACATCTGGTGTATACAAATGGGGGGGCATAACTTGTATGGAGAGGAAATCTTGAGATATGCTGTAAAGTAATCCTAATTTATCAGCCAAAAATATCAAATAAAGAGACTCACGAAGATTGGAGTAAGGTATTTTGTTGTAAACACCTTATTCTAATACAAGGTTTGATGGGCACCTCTAATAAACCATCTGGACTGGAACAAGTTATAGTAAAATTAAAGGAAGATTTAGATAATGGGTTTTGTGATCCCTAGTACTGTGGTTCCCCAATACTATCAAATCATGAAGGGAAGCATACCAGGCCTCGGTTAAGCAAGGAGAAGAATACAACTGCTTCTTAGAGGTTTTGTATGTGTATTTATGTGTGTGGTACGCATGCATGTGTACATGTGTGAGCCTGTGTGTGCATATATGGGAACCAGAGGTTTATGGCATGAGCCTTCTTCCTTTATTTGTTTCCACCTTATACTTTGAATACTTTTCATTTAATTAATATATCTAATGCATTCTCATTATTCTCGCCCTGTCTTACTTTTCTGCTGTTGTGATCAGACACCATGACCAAGGCAACTCATAAAAGTTTAATTGGGCTTGTGGTTCCAAAGGGTTAGAGTTTATGATGGCAAAGAGAAGGCAAGGTGCTAGGCAGCTGGAGCAGCTACTGAGAGCTCAAATCTTGATTTACAAGTAGGTGAACAGTCCAGAAATCCCCATTCCTGTCTCTGTCACTCTCTGTCTCCCTGTCTCTCTGTCTCTGTCTCTCTGCCTGTCTCTGTCTCTCTGTCTCTCTGTCTCTGTCTCTCTGTCTCTGTCTCTCTCTCTCCTTCCTCTCTCTCTCCAAACCCCACCAGCTCAGAGAGTCTTGGAACAAATGAAAGGCACTTAAAAAGCCCAGTTCTGCATTCTTGGTAACTATTGCAACTTTCTCCCCGATGTTGCCAGCTGCCCAAGTCCCCACCTAAATGGTCAGCTTTTTTACCACACTTGGGCATAAACCCAGCTTGTGGCCACATGTCATCACCCCTTGCCTGAATCTATAAAATCTCCCTGCTTTAGTTCAGGTTCGCAGCTTCTCTGGCCTCTATCTCTAGGACCAAAGAACCTGCCCAGGAGTTGCTTTGCTCAATATATCTGTTGTTATACTTTTCCAGTTCTACTTGATCTGGCTTACTGTGTCCACAGAGAAACTTATGGGGGGGGGTGGGTAGAGGGGCAGAAAATCTATTAAACAGCATTTGTAATTTTTCAGGGGTTATCTGGGAAGTCTCAAAGACAATTTTAGGTAGAAAAGACAGCTTCAGATTTGTGCTCCCGAAGTTTAGAATCTAATTTTCAAAAGGAACTTTTTTTAATTGTCAGGGGAAATTTGAATATTTTTCCATTGAAAAGGTAAGCTCCTGGGTGCTGAAGAATCACCAGTCAGCAATCTAATTGTCAAGTTAATCATAGTGACATAAAACATCTCCTTTGGGAAAACAGATGGCATCCTGACTGACAGGCGCCTTTATCTCTTTAGCAAGAAAGAATAAGGAAATGATCTCTCTTTGCCTGGCCTTCTCTCTGTAACAAAGATGCAAGAGGAGGGTATTGTCGGGAGGTGGGAGTTGGGGGGAAACTGAGGTTAGCGTGGTTCTCGGGGAGAGAGAAGACGTTCAGCCACAGGCCTGGGCAGTGCCAGATGAAGGCGATGTGAGGCTGGGTGGGATTAAAGAAATGCCAGACTCCAAATGGAACGAGGTGTCAGGTGACAGGGGTACAAGCGTGGACTGTGAATGGGGTGAATCCAGGGGTCAGACATTTGAAGACCAAGGTTGTTGGCTCAAACTTAAACAATTCCTGAAATAGACCAGAGTTTAGAGGAGTCATGTTATTAAAGCTTAATATGTTGATATAAAGAAAGTTTAATTCACAAGTTCTTATTTTTTAAACATTTTCCTTGGAGGAAATATTAAAGCATTTAAATTTTTTTCATAGGTTATTTTAATTTCTTATTCTTACTCTTATTCTTAAATTATTTAATTTGGTGGAATTTGAGAGGAAGGATTTGTTTTGTTTTTTTTAATGTATAGCAACAGTAAAGTTTATTTGTCACATATCCTGATAATTGAATGATTTGCTTTAGTTTTAAACAGAAGAAAAAAAAATCCGGTTATAGAAGCACTTTATCCCAGAAAATAGTTTGAAAAAAACACATTTTCAAGCAGTTCAGTTTGACAAATAAATATATTTGGTGACCAGTGTGTTTAACTCCCATTGTACTAAAGGGTCAATGGAATTAAAAAGAACAGGCAATTTCACAATTACTTCCTCAAAGGAATAACACATGGCTACTTTGGCAATGCGAAAATGATTCTTGCTACTTTAATACACACAAAATTGAATTTACATATCTGTAACAAAAATAGAGGAAAACTGGCTTTAGATGCTCATTCACTACTCCCGAGTCCTTTGCCTACACGTTGATGAATGAAGTCTTGCCTTCAGGTCACCTCTCCTCTTGTACCAGGAAGAAGAATGGGGTTCATCTTTAACAATACGATTAACAGTTGTCTTCTGCATTCTCTTTGTGAAGAGTTTTGATTCTTTTTGTTTGTTTGTTTTTTAATAGTTTTTTTGCATACAATAAATTCTGATTACAGTTTCCCATCCCTCACTTCCTGCCCACCTCTTCACCCACCCAACTCCACTCCTGCTTTCTCTCTCTCTTTAGAAAATCAACAGGCAAAAATTGTAATTAACTAAAAGAAAGAAAATGCATGAGAAACATAGAAACACACACACAACACAGAAAAAACAAAACCCGTAAAAACACAAAAATCAGAAGCCATAATATGCAAGCAAAAGACCAGTAATAAAGTTCCCAAAGAGAGCATTATAAGATAAAAAAATAAATCTCCAAAAATACCATTAAGTTGGTCTTGTGTTGGCCATCTGCTACTGGGCATGGGGACTGTCCTTAAGTGGAGTGTGTATGCCGAGTGAGACTCCGTTGGAGGAAACAAATTTTTCCTTTGTAAGTAGATGTCGATTTGAGACCACTTCTTGGTTAGTGATAGGAGGACCCTGTCTGGCTGGGACCTGTCCAGGCCCTGTGCATGCTGCCGTAGTCTTTGTGTGTCTGTATGTCTGTCAGTCCTGTTGTGTCTCTTTGCATTGCCTCCTGACCCCTGCGGGGAGGGGTTTGATGAAGACATCCTAGTTAGGAGTGAGTGTTCCAAAGTCTCTCACTCTGCACGTTGTCCAGTCGTGAGTCTATGTGTTAGTTCCCATCTACTGCAGGAGGAAGCTTCTCTGATAATGGCTGAGTGACATAAGACACTGACCTGTGGAGACAGCAGAATGTCATTAGGAGTCATTTTGTTGCTATGTTCCTTCAGCAGAGTCATAGTATCTGGGTTTGCCCGAGGTCCATGGCTTATCTAGTCTCAGCTTCTTGGCCGCTGGAGCAGTGTCAGGTGGGGTTCCATCTCATGGAACAGGTCTTAAATCTAATCAAACACCAGTTGGTTTCTCCCATATTTGTGCCCCTACTGCATCAGCATATCAGGCAGGCAGGCCATCAGTGTAGATTGCAGGGTTTATGGAGGGGTTGGCATTTACCTTTCTCCTCTGGAAGTGTGAAGAGTACCTTCCGGTACCACGAACACTAGACAAAGGGGTGAAGGCTCTAGGTCAGTGGTTTCTCAACCTTCCTAATACTGTGATCCTTTAATATGATTCCTCAAGTTGTGCTGACCCCAACCATAAAATTATTTTCAATGCTACTTCATAATTGCAGTTCTGTTACTATTATGAATTGTATTGTAAATATCTGATATGCAGGATATCTTGTAGCTAGAGTTTTCCTGCCTGGCCCACAGTCAGGACAAATCTCTGCCACCCGCCAGTCCCACAGCTGCTCAGACCCAACCAAGTAAACACAGAGACTTATATTGTTTAAACTGTTTGGCTAATGGCTCAGGCTTCTAGCTATCTAGTTCTTACATCTTAAATTAATCCATTTCTATAAATCTATACCTTGCCACATTGCTTGTGGCTTACCGGCATCTTCACATGCTGTTTGTCATGGTGGCGGCTGACAGTGTCTCCTCAGCCTTCCACTTCCCAGAATTCTCTCCTCCTTGTCCCGCCTATACTTCTTCCTGCCTGACCACTGGCCAATCAATGTTTTATTTATTGACCAATAAGCAACATGTTTGACATACAGACCATCCCACAGCAATATCTGATATGTAACCCCCGTGAAAGGGTAGTTCGACCCTCAAAGGGGTCTCAACCCACAGGTTGAGAACTACTGCTTAAGTCACCAGCTCGAATTCTCCAGGTTTCATGAGGTATGTAAGTGTTGTCTTCAGCAACAGGGCCTTACCATCAGCTTGTGGAGAGCAACCAGTACCCTCGACAACAGTCTGAGTTCTTGGGGATTTCTACGGGGCCCCTTTGGCCAACAGCTCAATTAGATGTAACCCATTCCTGGCATAGTACGTTTTGCTTTGTAGCAAAAGATACCTAGTTGGGGCTTTGTCCAGCCCTTTATTTGGTGACTCTACTTATATTCTCTCACATACGTACATATTTTAAATTGTTTCTACTGTATTAGGTCTCCACATGCCCCCTCAAATGGCCCTTAGTGTTAGCTGGCCCTCCTTGTACTCCCTCCCTCCCCACCTCTTCCCTCCCCCTCTCTAGTTAATCCTCCAATTCTACTCTCCCCCATCTCTCCATAACTACAGTCCACTTCTCCTTCCTCCCCCCCTCCCCATAGTCCCTTACACAGACCTAACCTCTGTGGTTATATAGATCACAGCAGGACCATTGAAGACTTAAGCCTAACATCCACAAAGAGGCAAATATGTACCACATTTGTCTTTTTTGGTCAGGATGACTTTTTTTTCCAGCTCCAATAGTTTACTGTGATTTTGTTTTTTTAATTTTAATTTTATGATTTTGGTTTTTTTTTAACAACTGAATAATATTCCAATGTGTAAGTGTAACAGATTTTTATTTTTCATTCTTCTGTTGAGGGAAATCTAAGCTGTTTCCAATGTCTGGCTATTCTGAATAGAGTAGCATTGAACATGAATAAGCAAGTGTCTCTGTAATAGGATGCACAGTCATGCCCATGAGTGGCAGAGCTGGATCGTGAGGTAAATACATTCCCAGCTTCTTGAGAAACCACCACACTGATTTCCAGAGTGGACGTACAAGTTTACACTCCCACCAGCAATTGATATGAGTGTTCCCCTTACCCCACATCCTTGTCAACATGAAGTCATTTGTTTTATTGATCTTGCTTGTTTTGACTGGCATGAGATGAAATCTCAAAGTAGTTTTGATTCAAATTTCCCTGATAGCTAAAGATGTTGAACATTTCTTTAAGTGTTTCTCAGCCATTTGTGTTTCATCTTTTGAGAACTCTGTTTAGTTCTGTGCCCATTTTTGATTGGGTTGTTTTCTTGATGTCCAGTTTTTTAGTTCTTTATGTACTTTAGATATTAACCTTCTATCAGATATGTAATTGGTAAAGGTATTTTCCTATTCTGTAGCCTGCTGAGTTTCAGTTTCAAGAGATCCCATTTATTAATTGTTGGTCTCAGTGCCTGTGCTACTGGTGTTCGGTTCAGAAAGTCTTTTCTTCTGTCAATGGGTTCAAGGTTCTTCCCTGATTTTTCTTCTGTTAGGTTCAGTGTATCTGTTTTTATGTTGAGGTCCTTGACTCATGTGGAGTTGAGTTTTGTGCAGGGTGATAACTATGGCTCTATTAGGATTCTTTTATATGCTGACATCCAGTGTGGTGACCAGCGCCATTTTTTCAAGATGCTGTCATGTGTCCACAGGTGTGTGGATTTACATCTGGGTCTTCGATTTGATTTCACTGATCAATGTGTCTGTTTTTATGACAAAACCATGTTGTTTTTCTTACTGTAGCTCTGCAGTACAACCTAAAACAGGGGCTGGTGAGGCCTCCTGCAGTTCTCTTATTATTCAGGATTGTTTTAGCTATCCTAGGTTTTTGTGCTTCCATATGAAGCTGAAAATAGTTCTTTCAATTTCTATGAAGAGTTGTGTTGGACTTTGGATGGGAATTGCATTGAGTCTTTAGGTGGCTTTTGGTAGGATGGCCATTTTCACTATTAATCCTACCGATCTAAGCATGGGAGATCTCCTGATAGCTTCTTCAACTTCTTTCTTCCATGTCTTAATGTTTTTATTATACAGTCTTTCATGTGCTTTGTTAGAGTTGTGATATTTTATGCTTTGAGACTACTGTGAAAGGTGTTTCCCTGATTTCTTTCTCCATTTGTGTCATTGTATATAAGAAGGCTCTTGATTTTTTTTTGTCAATTTTGTATCTTGCTAATTTGTTGAAACTTTTTGTCAGCTGTAGAAAGTTCCTTGGTGGAGTTTTAAGGATCTACTGTATGAAAAAAATCATATCATGTGCAAATGAAGACATTAGTAAGCCCGGTGGTGGTGGCACATGCCTTTAATCCCAGCACTCGGGAGGCAGAGGCAGGCGGATATCTGAATTTGAGGCCAGCTTGGTCTACAGAGTGAGTTCCAGGACAGCAGGGCTACACAGAGAAACCCTGTCTTGAAAACAACAACAAAAAGATGTTTGTATCCCCTGGATTTCCCTCAGTTGTCTTCTTGTTCTAGCTAAGACTTCAAGGACTATATCGAATAGGTATTATCTTGTTCCTGATTTTAGTGGAAATGCTTTGAGTTTCTCCTTCATTTAGGTTGATGTTGGCTGTGGGTTTGCTATATATTGCCTTTGTTATTTGAGGGTATGTTCCTTGTATCCCCAGTCTCTCCAGGACTTTTATCATGAAGGGATGTTGGATTTTGTCAAAGACTTCTTCATCATCTAATGAGATGATCATGTGTTGTTTTTCTTTCAGTCTGTTTACATGTTGGATTACATTTATTGATTTACATATGTTGAACCATACCTGCATCTCTAGAACAAGGCGAACTTGATCATAGTGGACAATCTTTGATGTGTTCTTGTGTTTAGTTTGAAAGTATTTTATTGAGAATTTTTGCCTCAATGTTCATAAAGGCTATTGGTCTGTAATTTCCTTTTTTCATTGATTCTTTGTGTGGGTTAGGTATCAGGATAATTATGACCTTGTAAAAAGAATGGGGCAATGTTCTTTCAGTTTTCATTTTGCAGAATAATTTGAGGAGTATTGGAGTTAGTTCTCCTTTGAAGATCTGGTAGAATTCTGAACTGAATCCATCTGACCCTGGGCTTTTTTGGTTGGGACACATTTAATTACTGCTTTTATTTTACTAAAGTTTGTAAGTCTGTTTAAGTTGCTTATCTGATCTTGATTTAACTTTAGTAGGATATACATAGATATAGACATATAGATATAGATATCAAGAAATTTATCCATTTCTTTTAGGTTTTTTTAAAGTGCATCCTTAGATTCCCTGGATTCCCTGGATTTCCCTGTTTATCTCTGATTTTATTATTTGGATCTTCTCTCTCCATTTTCTAGTAAAATTGTCTAAAGATTCATCAGTCTTAGTGATTTTCTCAAAGAACCAACTCTTCATTTCATTGATGCTTTGCAATTTTTTATTTGTCTACTTCCATTTTATTGATTTCAGATCTGAGGGGAGTATTTTGCCATTTACTCATTTTGGGCGTTATTTCTTCTTTTTGCTCTAGAGCTTTCAGATGGACCATTAAGTTGATAATATAAGCTCTCTCTCTCTCTCTCTCTCTCTCTCTCTCTCAATGTAGGCAACTTAGTGACTCTTAGAACCACCTTCATTGTGTCTCACAGCTTTGGGTATGTTGTGTTTTCATTTTAGTTCAGTTCTAAAAGGTTTTGCATTCTCTTCTTAATTTCTGTCTTGATCCATGTTTCATTTAGTAGTGAGTTGTTCAGTTCCCATGAGATGCATCAATCCATCATAGTCACATAGGATTCAGGGTGCTATTTCCATTTTCTTCTAACTGTTCAGACTTGCTTTGTGTCCATCCCAGTATGAAGTCAATTGTAAAGAAAGTTCCATGAGCTACTGAGAAGAAGGTATATACTTTTGTGTTTGGGTGAAATGTTGTGAAAATATCTTCTAGGTCCATTTAATTTACATTATTTAATGCCAGCGTTTCTCTGTTTAGTTTCTGTTTGGATGACCTCTCTGTTGGTGAGAGTGCAGTATTGAAGTCTCCCACTATCACTGGGTGAAGGACAATATGTGGTTTCAACTGTAGTTGTGTTTCTTTTAAGTACTTGAGTGTCCTTGTGTTTGGTGCATAGGTGTTTTAGAATTGCAATACCCTCTTGATAGAGATTTTTCTTTGATATTTAGTGTCCTTCCTTGTCTCTTCTGATTACTTTTGGTTTGAAGTCTATTTTGTCAGGTAAGATAATGGCTATGTCTGCTTAATTCTTAGGTCAATTGGCTTGGAATATCTACTTCATCCTTTTATAATGAGGCGATGTCTATCCTTGATGATAAGCTGTGTTTCTTAGATGCAGCAGAAAGATGGATCCCATTTACTAATCCATTCTATTTGTGTCTTTTTTGTTGTTGTTGAGGAATTGAAACCATTAATGGAAAGTTATCAATGAGTGACATTTATTGATTCATGTTATTTAGTTGTGGGTTTCCTGCCCCGGACCCCCTTTTGATTTGCTGGTCTAGGATTATCTCTTTCTGTGTTTTCTTGAGTGTGGTAAACCTCTTCAGCCTGAATTTTTCCTTCTAGCACCTTCTGTAGAGCTGGAATGATAGACAGATAGATACTGCTTAAATTTGGTTTTATCATGGACTGTGTTTCTTTCTCTGTCTATAGTGACTAATAGTTTTGCTGGGTGTAGGAGTCTGGGCTGGCCTCCTCTGTGGTCTCTTAGAGTCTGAAGAACATTCATCTAGACCTTTCTGGCTCTTAGAGACTTCAATGGGAAGTCAGGTGTTATTCTAATAGGTCTGTCTTTATATGTTACTTGGTCTTTTTCCTCTGCAGCTTTTAATATTCTTTCTTTGTTCTGTACACTGTTTTGATTATTATGTGTCATGGGGAATTTTCTCTCCTGGTCCTGTCTATCTGTATATTTCTTGTACCTGAATGGTCCTGTCTGTTTGTTGTTCTGTTTATTTCTGATACATGAAAGCCATCTCCTTTTTAGGTTATGAAAATTTTCTTCTATGATTTTGTTGAATATGTTTTCTGTGTTTTTGACCTGGGTTTCTTCTCCTTCCTCTGTTCCTATTATCCATAGATTTGGTCTTTCCATAGTGTCCCAGATTTCTTGGATGTCTTGTGGTTGGATTTTTTTTAGATTTAACATTTTCTTTGACTGAAGTATTAATTTCCCCTACCTTGTTCAATGCCAGAGATCCTCTCTTCCATGTCTTTGGTGAGGCTTACCTTGAGATTTTTGTTTGACTTTTCTAAATTTTTCATTTCTAGTTTTATCTCGGTTTGGATTTTCTTTAGTGATTTTATTTCTACGTTCCTGTCTTGAACTGTTTCCAGTATTTCTTTGTATTCTTGATGTATTCACACACTTAAGGGATTTACTCATATCTTCTTCATAAAGATCCTTGAACTGCTATTTGAAGTCTTTGTTTCCTACTTCAACTGTAGCACGTTTCTCGGGCCTGCTCTAATAGGGTTCCTAGGTTCTGGTGGAGGCATACTGTCCTAGCTCTTATTGTTTGTATTTTGTGCTGGTGTCTAGACATCTGGGGCTGGGATGATTGAGGTGATTCTGGTTGTTGGTATCTGATCTTGTCTTTGTTGGTTGAGTGTTCTGTTCCTCGATTTCCGCTACCCTCTTCTAAGGATAGTGTGGTGGTTCCGGGTTGCCAGATCGAGTGCTTCTGCAGGTCTGTGGGTGGCAGAGAGGAATGGAAGGGAGGCTGAGGGGGGCACCAGGAAAGAGCTAAGGGGATCCTGTCCACACCAAGAGGTGATGTCACCAGGGAGCTGGAGGTGTCGTGGGAAGTAGGTTGCAGTAAATTAAAGAATAATCTGTAGAAACAGGGAAGGAAGGCTTAGGGGGACCCTGAGTCTAAACCAAGAGTTGGGGTATCAAGGGGATGGAGTTGAGGAGGGAGTAGAGGCACCTGTAGGCTGGTTGTTAGAGGGCTGAGAGCAGGAATGGAAAGAGGAGGGCAGGGAAGACAGTGTGATTCACCTGCCTGAGTCCCTGCCAGGTGTGGCCACTGGGGGTCCCAGGTGGAAAGTGTCTCTAGGTATCAAGGGGATGGCAGGAAGAAATGGGAATGGCTGGGGTAGGGGGCTGAGAAGGTCCACAGGAAGGAGGAAAGCTGGGTGCACACCGGAGTTAGACAGAGTCCCCTGGGAATGGAGGGAGTGTGGGAAGAGAAGCTCGTATAAGAAGTCTGCTACAGGGCTGGGGATGAGACTCCACTCTGTTAATTTCTTAAGAATGCATGCTTGTTTATTCTGTAGCAGTTTGGGGGGAGGGGTTGGATATTGTTGAGTCTTTCCCCCCTCTATTCTGATTAAATAAGTTATAAAAGTGGGAAAAGTCTTTCCTGGGTGAAGAATAAGAGAGACAGATATACAAATCTCTAGGTTGGAAAAGCACTTTCCAGGATCAGCGATTCCATAAAAACTGTGGTTTGGGGCTCACAAACTCAGCAGATTGGGCCATAGTCCTGCCAAAGGACTCAAGAAAAACTGAAAAAAAAATCATATCTGGCTATTTCCACAGATGGGAATATTTGGCATTTTGAGTTTGAACATCTGCAAAACTGCAAAACTGAGTTCTTCATCTGGGTGTGCTGGCATGGTGACACCAACAGTTGTGGAATCCTTATTTTTCCAGAGCTAATGTGGTCAGATCTCTCTCTCTCTCTCTCTCTCTGTCTCTCTCTGTCTCTCTCTCACTCTGTGTGTGTGTGTCTGTGTGTATGTGTATCTGTGTGTGTGTATGTATCTGTGTGTCTGTGTGTGTCTGTGAGTCTGTGCGTATCATGTGTCCCTCCCTTTCTTCAGGGATTGGCTTATGAAAAGCTCTCAGAGGCCTGTGATCTCAGTTCCCCTTCTGACATCACTGTCATCATCTAAATGCATCTACCCCTCCCCCAATTCATGTAAAAGTCTAGACTTCCGAGATAGTGGAGTAAGGAGGTGAGGCCTCTAAGATGTGATTAGGTCATGAGGGTGATGTCCTGACCAAGGGGCCCCAGAATCCCTGAGCCTGCTTTTGTGTAAGGACAGTGAAAAGATGTCCTCACCAGTGAAAAGATATCATGCCAACTCTCCCAGCTTGGACTTCCTAGCCTTTAGACCTGTGAGAAATAGGTTGAGATTATTTACAATCCTCCCGATCTATTTTGTTATAGCAAACCACACAGATTAAGACAGAGATTTGCTACCAAGATTGTGCCGATGTGACAGATACCTAAAAATGTGGATGTAGCTGTAGAACTGGGCAATGGTGGAGCCTGAGAACATTTTCGGTGTATATTAGAAAAAGTCTACATTGCCTTGAAGAAACAGTTGAGGCGATTGTAGTCAGAACTTAGGAGAGGAGACGAGAAAAGTGAGAGGAGAGGAAAGGTAGAGGAAGTGGGGGAGGAGAGACCATAGAGAAACCTTTCGTCTTCTTAGAGAATACCTTTTAAAGTCTTTCAAGAAATGTGGAGGAGCTGGAGAGAAGGCTCAGTAGTTAAGAGCTCTGGCCTGTCTCTAAGAGGACCTGGTTCAAACCCCAGCACTCACATGGCAGCAATCAACCAGCTGTAACTCCAGTTCCAGGGGAGTTCTGACCACCTTGGACATCAGGCACGCACATGGTAAACAAGCAGACAAAACACATTAAATAAATACATTTTTAAAAATAATATTTGGTACAAGGAGGCCACAGATAGAAATGAGGAAGAATCTGGTTGAAATATATTCAAGTCCCACCCTTTTATAAAAGGTAGAATTTCTGAACCATAAAAATTGGATATTTGGTTGAAGGAATTGCTAAGTATTGAAGGAACACCTTGGCTCCTTCTGTGAGTAGAACTTAAGAAGTTAAACAAGATTTGAAGAAGGACTTGTTATTAATGGGGAAGCAGAAGAGCTTGGCAGTCTCAGTTTAACCAGATTGGAGAGAGAGAGGAGGAGAGAGAGAGAGAGAGAGAGCCTGTTTGAAAGAGATGATATGGTCACATGGCCTTCCAATACTATTAGTCATCCATCTAAACAGATTAAGAGACATAACAAGATACAGAATGGCCCCAAAGTTCAGAAAACACCGAGGCTGCTAGTCCAACCCTAAGTCCTGAGTATAAAACTCAGTATAAAATAGAGAATCTGCTATTGATGTGATTGCAATCTTAAGAATGAGAGTGCCCCAGAGATTCTAGACAAAACCAATGGTGAATGGGTGCATGCTTAGGGAACTCTGAGCATATGACCTGAAGCACAGGTGGAGGGCTACCAGGAGGGCCCGGCCCTGCTGCTGAGGGAGGGCAGCTGCCCAAAGCCATGGAACAGCTAGAAGGTGATATCACGGGCCCAGGGGGCCTAGAAGGCAGAGCATAGAGCTAAAGAAGATAATTCTTGAACTATGAGGTTTGGCCTTTGGGCGACCTGGCCCATCGTTTCTTCTTTCCCGTGTCTGTAGTTAGGAATGGGACTTTCTGTCCTCTGCCTTTCCCATCACTGTGTTTTGGAAATACTCAATGTGTCTGATTTCACATGTTCATAGTTGAAAAATGCTTTGGATCAAAACTAGTCAAACCTCTATTTTGTCTCACTCACATCTAATTTAGATAATATTAGAGACTACGAACTTCAAATTTTGAGTTGATGTTGGAATGAGCTAACACTTTTGGGGCTACTAGGACAAAGAGAGGAGTTTGGGGGTCACAAGAAGAATATGGCAGACTGAATGTTTGTACACTCTGACCCTCATGGTGGGGACATTAGACAATTAGAGAGTTGGAAGGTCATGAGATGAGATAGATGGCCTCCTTGAGATGCTAGGGAGTTAGCATGCCCCTTCCACCAAGGCAGGGCATTGAAGATATATTTATTTAAGAAGACCTCACCAGACCCTGAATATGTCAACACCCTGACCTTGGACTTTACAGGCTCTAAAACTTTGAGAAATAAATTTCTCTTGTTCATAATCCACATAGTCAGGGATATTTTGTTATAGCAGACCAAATAAATGAACTATCCAAATAGCTTCTTCAGAAGCCACAGAACACACAGACAGGGTTTCTCTATATAGCCCTGGCTGTCCTGAAACTCTCTACATAAACTGGGCCTCACAGAGATCTACCTACTTCTGCTACCTAAGTGCTGGGATCAAAGGTATGTGCCTCTTCACCCAGTGGATGGAGCATTTTTATGTGTATGGATATAAATCCATGCCCTGATGGGCAATCAGGAAACACACACACACACACACACACACACACACACACACACACATACCATGTTCTTCTTTATTGATATCTTCATAGATTATTTTCAAAATTAAAATTGGTTCTCCTCAAGGCTCTATGGTGAAAAAACAAACTTCAACAACAGAGAGGGCCAACGTTGACAAGAGGTTTCAAAATATATCTGAAATGGTTAAAAGGCAGGAAGCTGAGTGATATAAAAATGAAGAAAGAGAGAACCACTCCACCTATGGACAAAACCAGAGCTCCGCCTTGTGTATGTGGCACAACCAGGCTAGGCAGTAGTCCGTATTCCGTGTCCGTGTCTCTGCCTCCATGGATAAGAACATGGAGATGTAACTGTGGTGGTTTGAACAGGAATGGCCCCCACAGACTCATGTGTTGGAATGCCTGGCCTGTAGCGAGTGGCACTATTATTAGGTGCTGTGGACTTATTGGAGTAGATGTGGTCTTGTTGGAGGAAGTGTGTCACTGTGGGAGTGGGTTTTGAGGTCTCATATGCTCAAGCTACACTCAGTGTGGGACACAGTCCACTTCCTGTTGCCTGCAGATCAAGATCTAGAACTTTCAGCTACCTCTCCAGCGCCATGTCTGCCTGTATGCTGCCATGCTTCCCGTCATGATGATAATGGGCTAAACCTCTGAACTGTAAGCCAGCCCCAATTAAATGTTTTCTTTTATAAGAGTTGCTGTGGTCATGGTGTCTCTTCACATCGATAAAAAGCCTAACTAAGACAGCAACTTAGTGTAGGTTGATGTAAATAGTAAGACTTTGCAAAGCTGACTCAAAAGGAATTTTAATGAGATAGGTGTTCCTGAGTGGAAGCATTTCAAAATGTTCATCTGTGTGAAGAAGAGAATGTGGATGATGGGTGTGTATTGTGGTGCTGGTAAGGGCTCTGAAGACGAGATGGACTGGAAGATCTTTAAATGACAAGGAAGCATGCCGTGCCAGGGAGCTTCCTCCTCAAGGTTCCTACTTCCAAATGTCCCTTCCTTGAGTGCCTTAGCTAATCTTGCTAATTTTCTAAAATTCAGGTCAAAACACACTGTATCCCAGTTATACCTCTGACTAGGTACTTTCCAGTATTTTAAATATCCTCCTCACATTTCTACCTCTGAAAATCTCAGCCTTCAGTTCACCTTGGTACCACCTTCTTATGCTCTCTGTGAGAGCAAGACTTGAGACCTTCCTAGTTTCTCTTTCATTCCTGTGACATAATAAGTGTGTGGGAAGGTCATGGCTTTCCCTGACACCATGTGTCCTCTCCATCCACTGCCTCACTTCCTGCTCACCGCGTTCTGGCTACATGAGCATACTGGTGAGAACACTGTCTGGAAGTGTGGCCACAAGTTCTTCATTGCTAATCCAGGAAATGCTTCTCAGGCCTTCCCCTATGTCAGACCTCAGGATAGACTCTTGAGACCAGAGACTTGCCCTCCAACATTCTTTCCCATTGACCTTAACAGCACATCAAGGTCTCAACTTTCCTCTGATCACACAGGTCTTCTCAGGCCATGATTTAGGAATTCCTCCCTTTTCTGACCTGAAGTGTGCTGTGGGATGTCTTTCTGTAGGCTGTGAATATGTGTTACTCTTATTGGTTGATAAATAAAGCTGTTTGGCCAATGGTGAAGCAGAATAAAGTTAGGCACTACATTTGAACTGGAGAGAGAGGAGAAGAAAGGAAAGTGGGGCAGACTCTGCCAGCTGCCATCAGGAGAAGCAAGATGTGGAAGTACCAGTAAGCCACGAAGACATGTGGCAATGCATAGATTAATAGAGATGGACTGAGTTAAGTTGTAAGAGCTAACTAGCGAGAAGCCTGAGCCATTAGGCCATACAGTTTGTAAGTAATATAAGCTTCTGTGTGTTTACTTGGGTGAGAGCAGCTGCAGAACCAGGCAGGACACAGGAAAACTTCTGACTACAGAAGCATGTGATTTCTTCTCTTAATGCTCAGCTTTTTTTCTCTCCTCACTCTGCCTGCCCCGTGTGGGTGATCTCATCCACACCCACATGTCAAGTCCATTTCTCTCTGCAGTGTGCCTCTCTCTCCTGAGTATCCTTGACCTCCTTCCAAAGACATCACAGCCACAATTGAAATGTGTCTTGGTTTATTAGAGGATGGCAGATAATAGTTCCTAGATTCATTTCTACCTTGTGTGATTCATATCCATTTTTCTCCAAAGAGACATGTTTAAATCAAGAAAGAAAACATAATAGGAAATAATCTCTAAACTAAAAATATGGAGTACTTCTACCAAGTATTACATATATGTCTGCAGATGATATCATGAATACCATTACTTTGTTTGGTCACTTCAAATTATTTTTATTTAATTTTCATTAATTTTGAATCTATCTAAAAGCAGTTTTGTGCAGAAGGGGTTCTCTGCAAACTTTATCAAAGACTTTTAGGATAACTTTATATAACTTTTTACCTTGCATCATAGTCTTTTTTTTTTTAATTTTATTTCAACTTCAAAACAGAAAAAAAGTGCACAGAAACAAATTAAGTCTTAATGATGAATGTATCATCAATGAGAACCAGTTCAAAATTAGACAAAAATTTACAATACTTTTGAATAATGGAACAGAGAGGTAGAGAATCTTAAATTATTATATTGTAACTGTTAAACTGATTTGTAAGAAATATCACTTCAAATATTATAAAACACAGAAACTTATAAGCTTTAGAGAATAGTGGAAATGTTAATTACCAAAACAAAGAAGATATCTCATATGAACCATTTACTTGTTTGAGTTTACTTCTCGTGGTTAATAACTATGGAACTGTCGCCTTCATATATTCTGATAGAATACCTCATCTTTTTTCACAATGTGTGTCTGGGGCTACCTTACTAGGAGCCCATTAGAATTTGTAGATAGCATAAGTCTGCTATTGGCAGTCTGTACTCAGGAAAGTCTGTACTTAGAAAAGAATCTCCACATTTTCCATGACTAAAATCTGCCAACAAATTTGGACAAATTAGATTGCTTGTTATAAAATTGCCTGGTTCCCCTCCCTAATGTTAACAATAATCTTTAGCTGGTTCACATCCAAACTCCAGATGATGACTGGGTAAGGCTATCATGCCCCAGGAAGATCCACTTGATTTAGTGTATATTAACTTCAATGCGCGATCATTACAACTGAGTCTAACCACAATTTTCCACAGCATACAAACAGCCAGTGGAGAAAACCCAGGCTGGATAAGAAAAGAATCAAGGCAGCTGTCTTTATAAGCATGAACACAGCCCAGAGTAGCAGGTATCCCTGTTGTGTACCCAGAAGCCTAAAATGGTGCTTGGCCTACGGTAGCTGCTCATCATTTGCTTCATGTGTTGTTATTTGAGCATCATATAATTTTTACATGTCACAAAATATTATTCTTCCTTTGAAAATGTCAACCACTTAGAATGCAGAAAGCATTCATTCCTCATAGAAGGGCCTCCTTTGGCCAGAGCTTACCACTTGTTCAGCTGTGCTGTGTTCTTGCATGTGATGACACCCTGATAAGCATCCTTGTAAGCAATACCACCCAAGAAGTTTCTCTGAGCACTGTGCTGACAAAAACATCCCTGTGCAGAAGGTCACTGTGACTCCATTCAGACTAGAGAGCCAAGTACATGCTGATTGGCATGAACACAAGTGCTCATGATGAAAGCCAAGTAGCAGGCTTGGTCATTTTCCTCCATATCGTCTAATACCTAGCTGGGCCAGGTTCCCCGAGAGGAGGTCTACTCTTCGCCACTCTACTCCTTTGCCGGCATTGTCCTGTCTACCTAAAATGCCTTCTCTAGCCTCCCACTTCTCTCTTCCTGTGAGAAATCCTCCCTTCTGCCTTCCTCCCTAAATCTTCTCCTATCTGCCCCCCAACACACACTCCAGCCAATTCTGTCCCCTCAGGATTGCATCTCCTGCAGTAGAGGCTGTATCTGAAATGTGTTAAATGGATTCTGTTCCCTATAATAATTGTGTAGATGATCTCCTGCCTCATGAATTAATCAACTCAATGTCAGAGACTGTGTGCTGGCTAGGAGTCTACAATGGGATTCAATGAATATTTGTGAAATTAAATGAACAGCCTAAAATGGCTCAGAACAGACTCACTTAAAGAATTTGAAAAGCCCTTTGCAATCTCACAAAACAAGGAAATAAGTAGTTTTCATATTTCAGAGTCTCTTCTAAAATGAAGCTGTAGATCATAGGAGAGAAAGAAGACATTGTTTCTTTTATTAAATTGAGTTCCTATTCATCTTATGAAAAAAAAGATTTTGAAAAATCAAATTATTGAAGCTTAATTAACTGTTATAATTGGCCGTAAATGAAAGACTCCCAATTAGCTGTGAATTGAGTGACGGAAAGGAATCTTGTCAAGACAGACTCCCTGGACCCTAATAATAGCTAGAAGCAATTAGCCACACGTGTTCATGAAGCACGGTGGAGAAGGAGGTCTTAAGCTTGGCTGAACAGGTTGGAGAGCAGAATCGCTAGTTACTCAGAGAAGGACTGGCCATACACAGGACTACTAGAACGTCCTGCTTTCTTTGAATTCATCTTATCTTCCTTGATCCAATGTCATGTGTCTGTCTCATTCCTTCTGGAACCGTCAAGACATCACCAAGTCATAAGAAGAATAGCTCATTGTTTAAGACTGAACTGGTTGCTAGAAGCCAATTATCTGTAGTAGTAGAAAACAATTAGCTTTTGCTTGTCTCACACAGACACCTAGCACTTCAGGGGTGGTGTCCCTACACACCAGGCAGTTCTTTGGCTCCCCTCCAGCAGGGTGTCTGATAATTGAATTAGATTCTGACACTATCTACCTGGAGTTAGAGTCAGAAGCTACAGTTCAGGGGCTCAAGGCTGTTTCATATTTCAGATGCTAATTGCTGGTTTAGGATTTCAGAGCCTCTAACCAACCAGCTATACATTAGAACTTCTCATGACTCCCGCCTCAGGTTCAGACATTTTCTAGAATGGCCCACAACTTAGCAAACAGTTTACTTACGTTTACCCATTTATTACAAAGGGCTATAACATTCAGATAGAAGAGATGCAATGGCCAGATATGAGGAAATGGACACAAAGTCTCCACGTCCTCTTGGGGTACACTCCCTTCCATGTGCTCAGCAACCCAGAAGCCCTTTAAACCCAGCCCTTTGAGGGTATTTGTAGAGACATCAATGCACAATCATGTTCAATCCAATCATAGATGATGATCAGTTTGATTCACTCAACCCTCGGCTCCTCAGGTCAGGAAACCTCTAATCAATAGTTGGTTCCCCTGATGTCTTAGTTACTTTTCCATTGCTGTGATAAAACACCACCACCCAGGCGACTTTATAGAAGGACGTGTTCATCTGAGCTTATGGTTCCAGAGGGCCATGAGTCCATCGCCATCATGGCAGGGAAGCATGGCGGCAGGCAGGCATGGCATCTGGAGTAGATGCTGAGAGGTCACATCCTAAACAGCAAACCTGAAGGAAAGAGAATAAACTCACAATGGCTCAAGTCTCTAAACTCCAGAGCCTGAGTCCAGTGAAATACATCCTCCAACAAGGCCACACCTCCTATGCCTCCCCAAAAAGCACCACCAACTGAGTAGCCGATGGGGGGCCATTCCCCTTCCAACCACTACACCTGTTAACTGGCTGCCACACTGAAACCATCCAGGACCCTCATTATCAGTCACTTCTTTACTGTGCATCAAGACACTTCTCATTTCCAAAAATTCATGTTTGGGGAGCTATGCTCCAGAAAAGGGATTTAGAGAGCACACAGGGACAAAGACCCAAATTTATTTCTTGTTATATCACAGTAGCCAAGCTGTGAAAATTTTACTGGGGTGAGGCATTTTTGTCCCAGTTTGCTGGGAGATTTAACAATGAAAACTAAATGTGTGCTTATGGCTTCCTTTACTTTTAATTTGACAGGCATGTTGCTTTCTCAGTGGGTGGAGTTCCAAAACAAGCAAAAAAATGTCAAAGGCAAACATAGTGAGATCATTAAAGGACTCTGAAAGCTAGCTGAACAACATGATTGGGTAGACTGAGGGCAGGTTCATGAGCCGTTATCAGTCTAGCTCATCATAGGAAAGCATTTACTGTGAAGGACATTTTGTAGGGTCCTTAGATCGCTCCAAATGAGCAGAAGACACCCAATATGCAGTTGCAGAAAGCAGCTGTATTCTCGAGAAAAACCAGCATGCTGGGAGCCACCCAAGATGGCTTCAACCCTGGGAGAGGGTAAGGCAGCCATTTTAAGCCTGCTTAGGGGAATTTCAGCTGTGGTTAAGTATACTTTGAAGTGACTGGATATAGACCCTTACTGGTACAGGAATCATCTTATGATTAGCTCAGGACATCTGGTCAGCAACTATGGTTGCTGTGTCAGGGGTCTGTCTGTCTGCTGTGTCAGGGGTCTGTGTGACTGAAAATAACAAGAACAGTTCCTGCTTGTAGCCAGGCAGGACCCTGATTGGCTACCAGACTAGACATACTTCCTGAGGGTCTGGTTGAAGCCAGACATGAGTCAACATAGGATGGTGAGGTTATATGGGGCAGAGGTCTTAGCAAACTGGCCCCTGGTCCCTTCACATTTCAGGTATAATTTCTATGCCATGTAAATACTTGTCTTAGTTAGGGCCTCTATTCCTGTGAACAGACACCGTGACCATGGCAACTCTTATAAAGGAACCGTTTAATTGAGTGACTTACAGTTTCATAAGTTTAGTCCATTATCATCAGGGTGTGACATGGCGGCATGGAGGTAGACATGGTGATGGAGAAGAAGCTGAGAGTTCTGTATCTTGATTCGCAGGCAATAGGAGACTGTCACACTAAGTGTGGCTTGAGCATATATGAGACCTCAAAGCCCGCCTCCTCAGTGACACACTTCCTCCAAGGCCACACCTACTCCAACAAGGCCACACCTCCTAAGAGTGCCACTCCCTTTGGGGGCCATTTTCTTTTAAACCACTACAGTAGTCAAGAGTAAGTCAGCCCTTGAAACATCATGCAGCCTACTGTGGGGTGCAGAGGCAGAGATACGGTTGGGCAATTAGATGATGCTGTGGAGCTCCATAGAGGGAAAGCCCGGTTTCAGAGTGCTGTGTTAGCTAGACATCTGGACAAAATGGAACTGGAATCAAGGGGCTGCAGAGAAACTCTGGGGAGAGTTTTCATGCAGTTGTGGTAAGTGAAGATCACCCTGAAAAATCTGTGAGCAGCAAACTTTGAGTCTTACCTAATAATTATTTCTTGTTTTTTTTCCTTTTATTGAAAATAGATTTTTCTACTCCTCCCAGATCTACCCCACCTCCCTTCCATCCAGATCTACCCCTTTTCTGTCTCTCATTAGAAAATAAGCAGGTTTCTGTGGGATCGTAGTATAATATGTAATATAATGTAACATAATATGATAAAACAAAAACTGGCACATCAGAATTAGCAAAACAAATAGAAGGAAAAGAGCCCAAGAGAAGGCACAAGAAACAGAGACCAACCTGTTTGTACTTAGGAATCCCATAAAAACACTAAACTGGAAGCCATAATAAGCAAGGAGCCTATAAGGTAAAAAGAGAGAAGAAAAAATATATATAAATAAAATAAGAATAAGAATAAAAAATAAAAATAATATGGTTTTTGTTTGTTTTTTTTTTAAATGAAGAGTCCTGACATAATATTATAAGACAAGGAGCCTCCAAAGATGCCATTGTGTTCATTTT
>CABHPH010161431.1:0-35459 GCA_902168325.1 Peromyscus nudipes | reverse complement strand
AAAAAAAAAGTTAAGTAAATAAATAAATAAAAGTAAGTATGATTTATTGTTTCGATCTTGCAGCCTATAAAATGCAGTCATTTCATTCCTGGGAATGAATAGCTCTGCTTGCCTGCAAGCAGATTGTAAATGTTGGAGTCGTGACCAGACATCTTGGCTTTTAATGGCCTGCAACCAACAAAAAATAAACACACAGAATTACGACAGCCAGCACAAAGGCAGACACTCTTCAATGTCCCTGGTAACATTCAGTATTTCTCTGCAATTGCTGTTAAAAATCAGGAAAATTCAGAATACTAGCCTAACAAAGCTATGGGGTCAGCACAATAGGCAGTTCTTTCATCTTAAGTTTATTTGTGTGCGTTCATGTGTCTGTAGGTACCCAAGTGTGTGCATGGGTATGTTGCAGAGGCCAGAGGACAATGTATTGTTCCTGAGGAACTATCCACCTTGATTTTTGAGGTAGGGTCTCTCACTGGCCTGGAACTTTCTGAGTAGATGAAGTTGGCTGGACATGGAGTCCCAGAGGTTCATCCATCTCTGTCTCCCAAGCTCTGGGGCTTCAAGCCTGTGGCACAACATCTCCTCCTCCTCTTCTTCCTCTAAGCAGGTTCTGGGGATTGAACTTAGGTCCTTGCGCTTGCATTGCGAGCGCTTTGCTGACTGAGTCATCTCCAGTACCCCGCTGTAAACTCTACACACCTGGATGGCAATCTCAAGGAACTCAGTGTATCGTACCATCACCACTCTCGTCTCCATCAGCAGATAGTCAACTGTGGGCCATCTCCTGAAGGTCCCACAGCAGTCAGGGGGCAGAGAGGCTGTGATCCGGGGTTTGGACTGTCTCTGATGAAACAGAGACCACCTGAAAATGCCATATCTTCTCCCAGCATTCTAGGACAATGAGTTCATCCTGGCAAGTTCACCAAGTGAAGGAGAAAACTCAACCATTGTGGCAGTGGTGTAGGGTGGAGAATAAAGTCAAAATCTGCACAAAGAAACCAGACTGGAAGACCTTAGTGCCAAGGCTGACATGAGCATACACACAGAAACTGAAAAAGTGAGAGCATGCCCCGTAAAAGGTGACACTCTGCCAGGCACAGGTTCTGTGGCTCCTCCTCCCTCAGCTCTGGTTCATTACTTCCTTGGAAGTAGTGATTTTTGTTGTTGTTGTTTGTTTGTTTTTTCCTTCTGCAACATATTCTCTCTGCCACTACGTGTCCCTGCCAGTTTATTGTTTGGTGGCACAAGCACCTGGGAATACCAGAGAATGCCCTTCAGACTCCACTCTTCACCCATAGTGGTACCCGAGTGTCATCATCTGAACAGAAAAGATGCAGACCCTGACACTGCTCTAAGAAGGCCCAAGCGTCCCATGGAGGCAGACTCAAGCAAAGCTGACCTGAGGCAGGAGATTGACCCTGACAGTTGTAGTGCAACTCTTCCATCAATGCTAACCTGGAATTACACAAACCTTTTGATTACCTATTAGACGCCACTAAATGTCAAGTACATTCAATGCTTAACCTTCATGGAAACTCTTACACCCTATGGGGCCATGAACCAAAGAAGTGCTTTGCAAAGTGTGGTCCCCAGACCAGCATCAGCACCACCTTCAGACTAGTTATAGATGCACGCTCTCTGGCTTCCCCATAGACCAGATGAATAAGACGGTTGGTACAGAACCCAGCAAGCAGCTCACATGCTAGTCCCACAGTGGAGTGGATGCATAAAGACATCATTTATGAGTCACTTTTCTAATGATTCCCATGGGATTGTTAATGTTACTATTGTTGTTAGTAGTGGTAGTATGTTTATGTGTGCATATGTGAGTATGTGTGCATATGTATGTGTGTGAGTATGTATATGTGCATGTATGTGTGCACATATGTGTGTGCAGTATATGTGTGCATGTATGTGTGCCAGAGTGTGCATGTGGAGGTCAGAGGACTACCCTTGGGAGTTAGTTCTCTCCTTTTATCACAGATTCTGGGGCTTGAACTCAGGTCAGAAGGCTTGCTCTTCTTACCTGCTGAGCCACCTCACTGTCCCCACTTTTTTCCTTTTTACATAGAAAAGCGCACCACTTTAAAATTGTCTTTCATTCATTTAATTTTAACTTTATGAACTTTTTTTTTTACCTCATTTCCAAGTCTTCATTCTCTTGGGGTATAAATCTGTACAAGGCAACATAGGTGTTCATCTGTAATGGGTCTTTGGAAAGAGGTCCCTGCCAGAGAAGATAAAAAAGATACAGCAACATTGAGAGAGGAAGGAAAGGAAATGGACAAGGGACGTGACTGCCATCGAGTGTCCACGTGGAGCTCTAAGGAGTCAAAGCCGATGGCTGTCACTACGGCTTCTCTCACAACCTTAGCTTACTATTGATTGATTGATTGAGACAGAGTCTCTCTTCATAGCCCTGGCTGTCCTGGAACTCATGTAGACCAGGCTGGCCCTGAACTCATAGAGACCCACCTGCCCCCACCTCTCTAGTGCTGGGATTAAAGGTGTGTACCACCACACCAAGCTCCTTAGCTGACTTTGAATTTTGGAGTTATACTCCACTACAAGCTATTTGAAATGCTTGGAATGTGTCAGAAATAGTCATTTTCTTCAGGTGATTTTTTTTTCCTTTGACATAGTTCTTCATGAAAAATGTCAGAAATGGGAATATTTTCTTCCTATTTTTTTCCATTTCAAGCGTGTGTGTGTGTGTGTGTGTGTGTGTGTGTGTGTGTGTGTGTGTGTCTGTGCGCGCGTGCGTGCGTGTGTGTATGTGCAGGCTTCTGTTAGAACTCATCCTAATCACTCTTCTCTCTATCCATTGAGGCAGGGTCTCCCAGTCAAACCCAGGGCTTGCAGATAGAGCAAGCTTCTCCCATCAGCTTGCTCTGCAGAGTCCCTGTTTCTATCTTCTGAGGCTGGAATTACAAGTGAGCCTCCATGCCTGCCTGGCTTTAATGGGGTGATAGGAATCTGAGCCCTGGTCCCCAGGACTGTGAGGTAAAAACTTCAAATACCAGAGCCATCTCCTCTCCCAAGTAAGAACATTTTCTCTGAAAAAAAGAGAGACATATGAACAGGTACAAAATAGATTTTGCTTCCCCAAATAGACTTTTATAAAAAGATTTATTCATTTGTTTATTTAATTGTATGTGTGTGCGCCTAAGTGGATGTATGTGCACCACCATATATGCAGTGCCTATGGAGGCCAGAAGGGGGCATCAGATCCTCTGGAGGTAGAGTTACAGATGATTGTGAGACACCTCATATGGATGCTGGGTCTTCTGGAAGTGTGATGTGAGGGTAATTTTTATGTTAACTTGACACAAGCTAGAGCCATTGGAGAAGAAGGAGCCTCAATTGAGAAAATGCCTCTTTAAGATCCGGCTGTAGAGCATTTTCTTAATTAGTGATTGATGTGGGAGGACCCAACCCACTATGGGTGGTGCTGTCCCTGGGCAAGTGGTCCTGGCTTCTACAAGAAAGTAGGCTAAGCAAGCCATGAGAAGCAAGCCTGTAAGCAGCATCCCTCCATAGCCTCTGCATCAGCTCCTGCCTCCAGGTTCCGGCCCCTCTGAGTTCCTGCCCTGAATTCCTTCCATGATGAACAGTAATATGGAAGCACAGTAAGCCAAGTCAACCCCCTCCTCTCCAGCTTGTTTTGGTCTCGGTGTTTTACCACAGCAACAGGAACCCTGACTGGGACAGAACTGGTTCCAGGATACTGAGGTATTGTGACAGACCCGACCATGTGTTTTTGGGAGGATTGTGGGAGGAATTTCAAACTTCGGACTGGAAAAACCATTGAGTGTTCAAAGCTTGGTGAGCTGTTCTGTGAGAGCTTGGAAGATAAGAATGTAGAGAGCGCTGCAGACGATGGCGGCCTGGCGTGGGAAGTTCCAGAGGGAAGTGTGAAGGAGCCCTTTCATGACTATCAGGGTCATTTGCTATTTTGAGCTAAGAATCTGTGGTTCTTGTTAGCTGGGGCTGAAGAATCAGCTGGGATTAACAAGATGCCAAGACCACTGACATAAAACCTTTGTTTTACTGGGACAGTTGATGCTGGTTAGCTGGAGCTGAGAAATTTGTGGTGTTTAAGAAGAGACCAGCATCACTGAGGTGAAATCTTCTGGGAAGGTTCAGAGTCAGCACATACACGCTGTGTTCCTGAGGCTGCCAAGGTGCTGGCAGTTGAACTTGGTAGCGTAAGAATCACGCAGGTGGTGCTGGGTTTGAAGCTATGAAGGGATCATGGAGAGCAGCTGAGGCTTGGCATTATGGCAGGGTTGAAGTCCCTGAAGAGAGCCCAGGAGAGGCTATTGGTGAAAGTGCAGCCAAGTTGCACAAGAGACCCCAGCATTTTGGAGATGTCATTACCATGGGATGGCCGACAGGAGCAGGTGTGCAGTGCAGCCGGCCTGAGCCTAGGAGACAAGGTATGTGTGGGGCAGAGGGAGGAGTCAGAGAAGTGACCCAAGCCCTTTGGAGGAGTCCAAAAGATTAGTGAATCCCAGATATTGGACACTGACTTATTTACACTGTTGGGGTTTGGTTTTGTTTTATTCAGATTGTAACTGTGCCCTGGTTCTTCCCTCTTGAAGTAAAAAAGTATTTAGCTTAATTTTGATTTTCATAGGAGCCCACAGAAGAGATTTTTGAACATTTAAAAGATATTTTAGATTTTTAAAGAGACTGAATTTTTTTAAACTTTTTATCGATTCTTTGTGAATTTCAGAGACTGAATATTTTAAAGGGAATGAACTTTTAATGTGTTTGAATTTGTAAAGCCTGTGGGACTTTTAAAGTTATTTATGTTTTTAATGTGAGATCTTGGGGGTGAATAAAAAAGGAAAGGGTGTGGCTTAGTGGTGATGTATTTGTGTTAAGTTGACAAGGAGTAAGTTGTGCTAGCTAGTTTTATGTCCACTTGATACAAGCTAGAGTTATTGGAGAAGAGGTTGCCTCAATTCAGAAACGCCTCCATAAGATCAGGCTGTAGGCAAGCCTGTAGGATATTTACTCACTAATAATTGACAGGGGAAGGCCTAGCCCACTGTGGATGGGCTACCCCTGGACAAATGGTTCTGGGTTCTATAAGAAAGCAGACTGAGCAAACCATGGAGTTTTATCACAGAAATAACAATCCTAACTAGGACAAGTAAGAGGTGCTTTCAACCACAGAGCCTCTCTCTGGACCCCTAGCACTGACTTTTTATCAGTTGGTTGAAAGTTGGTATATAGTACAACAAAGAGCCCCTGTCCATTCATGTGGAAATCAGTCCCTCTGTGGTGAGGAAAAAGCATAGATTTGGGCATTGGACTGGCAGCCTATGTCACAGGACTACAATCTACTGACTTGGAAATCTTGCAAATATGAAAATGAAAGCTGCCAATTTTGATAGCTTACTGGTTGTCTGGTATTTTATTATTTGTATTAACATAACTTGACTTCACCACAAACCTGTTAGATAGATTTTACTATAGTCCTCAATTTATTAGACTATAAAGGAGTCATGTCATATAAATATTAGCTATTATCACTGACCAAAAATCGTAATACTATAGATGCATTTACATTTTATAATATGCAAGCTAAAATATATGATATAGTACATACATACAATTGCATAATACTCTTGAGTATATTATATAATATAGTAAATATATTCTACTTATGAATATAAAACATAAAACTTGTACAAAACTATATTGCAGCCTTTTGAACCCTGCTATTAATTTTTTACATTTATTTATTTATACTTTACTATTAATTTTTTACATTTATTTATTTGTGTGTGTAGCCTCTGTACTCCAAAGTATACATGTGGAGGTCAGAGGACAACTTAGAGAATTTGTCCTCTCCTCCCACCATGTGGGTTTCAGGGACTGAACGCAGATCAGCAGGCTTGGCAGCAAGCACCTTTACCAACCCAGCCATCTCACAGGCCTTTCATTCCACTATAATTTAAAACTTGAATATATTGTAATTATATGTGTATATATGAATGGATATATCTTATATAACAATACATGCTTGCATACAATAGCATACAATGTAGTCATAATATGATTTGGTTATTAACACATTGTCTTAACTTACAGTAACATATGACAGACAATTGTGCATGTCATAAATACAGTGTTCATTTTCACCTTTTATATGCTATGCTTCTTCTGTTCTGTGTTATTTATTATATGACATCACGTCATGCTTCACTGGCACTTATTGTTAGACATGTTACATTTTTCTCCAAATAATTAAAAAAAAATGGACATGAAACCATGGCCCCCCTCATGGATTTTGTGATTCACTTGGGTGATGATTGGCAGTTTGATCCAGGAACTCTCACCTGATCTGTGTTCTGTGATTTCTACATACCTGGTGGTTTATGGTCTTTACTTGGTCTCTGAAGTCATCGGTACCATTTTCTGGATATGTAAACACTGAAGGAGAAAAGAGAGCACAGGCGTTTTGTGTGGCTGGTAGCCATGTTTGGGGACATGCATGATGGGCACAGTTCTGATTATTCCCTGAACTGGAGCTTATCATTGGCTGCTTCCTGTCTTTACCTCCCTACCTTCATTCTTCTTTCAAGATGTTTTCCCTGCCTCCTCATGCAGCATCCTTCTAATCCTAGTTGGCACACCATGGTCTGTGTGTACTCAGTGATACACCCCTGCCATCACTGGCCAACCATGTGTTCTAAACTAGGTCTCCTTTGGCATGTTCTATCAGAAGCAGAGGCATGTTCACTGTGTGGAATCACTTGAGAAGACAATTCTGTTCCTTTCAATAACCTTTCTTAAACATCAGAATCTTTAGACTCAATATTGTGATGCTCTTAGTGCTGTCTATAGTCTGTTTTGAAGATTAAAGCATTAGCTTTAAACTTCAGAACATTCCCCTGATCGCTTACTTCCAATGTACTGAGGCCATGGGCCGGATCTTCTGTGAACTTATTTTTGGACTGTGTAATCCTCTTCCATGTGTGCTGGGGCATCAGCTCGAAGGCATTGCCTTTGATAATGAAAATTCTCAAGATGGGCAGTTCTCACTGTCCAGATGCACACTTTCCCAGAGTTCTCACTGTCCAGATGCACACTTGCCCAGAGTTCTCACTGTCCAGATGCACACTTGCCCAGAGTTCTCACCATCCAGATACACACTTTTCCACAGTTCTCACCATCCAGATGCACACTTGCCCAGAGTTCTCACTATTCAGATGCACACTTACTTGCCTATAGTTCTCACTGTCTAGATGCACACTTGCCCAGATGCACACTTGCCCAGAGTTCTTCACAGAAACCTAGTGAGCTTTACTTGCCAGATCTGGTCCAGTGACCATGGCCATCTCATCCTTCTCACTAGACAGATCTTCCTTAGATAAATTGAGACAGAAGGTTCCAATTTATGCAGGTGGTTTGGTCTGTAAATTATTCTACCATTGTGATGGCTTAGCATTTTAGAATAACATATTTATTCTTCATTCTTTTCCTTTACAATAGCAAAAAGATATCAGCACACGATGGTACATACCACAGGAATCCATATGATTTGGTTCATTGGTGTTCTGATTCTACTATTTATTCATTCATTTAGTTTTATAAAAATTACATTGTGTGTGTGTGTGTGTGTGTGTGTGTGTGTGTGTGTGTGTGTTGAACACCACAGTGTGCCTTTGGAGATCAGAGGACCACTAGTAAGAATCAATTCTCTCCTACTATGTAGGGCCTGGGGATTGAACACAGGTCATCAGACTTGGAGGCAAGCTCCTTTACCCATTGAACATCTTACCAGCACCTGTACTGTTAACATAGACTGAGGAATTCTATGTTTAAAAACACATTCAAAACAAGGGTTCCTCCAGAAGTACTAAGGAGTCTTAACTCTCCAGGGTATTCAGTTTATAATTCTAGAGTTCACAGTTTATTAGCACAAGGATGCCCAAGATGCCCATGTGCTACCAATGGTGCAGCCCCGAGTCCTGGAAAGTGGTCCCTTTCCAGTTTGCCTCAAGCATTTGGTCACTTAACTTGGTTTTTACCCATTGAAACAGGACAGAGACCAGCAACACCTTTTTCTGGTGTTAATTATCTCCTCAAATCCTGGTGTAAGCATTTGGTTCTGTAAGCATAAAATTACATTCTTCCCAGAAGAGTAGTAAACAATTAAATGGAAACATGCAAAGAGGGTTCAAAGAAGGGAATCCTATCAGGGGAGTCTACAATGTCGTCCAGTTTGGAATGATTGTACAGTTTTTAAATTTCATATTATTTTAGCTTTTTATTGACTATCCATTGGGTCTTCTAGTTCAAAATGTGTATTATTCCTGTAAACTGTTAAGAAAATCATTTGAAGTGACCTTAAGTTTTTCAGATGTGTAATCAAAAGCAGAATATAACCAGGAGCAGAGGAAGTTTGAAAATTTATTTCCTCAAGCCATTTCTTCTTCTTCCAAGATTTTATTTTTAGTTAATTGTGTGTGTGTGTGTGTGTGTGTGTGTATGTGTGTGTGTGTGTGTGTGTGTGTGTGTACGCATGCACACATTAGTGCAACTGCCTGTGGAGGCCAGAAGAAAGTGTCAGATCCCCTGGATCTGGAGTTATAGGTGGTTGTGAGCTACCCCACATGGGTGCTAGTGATCAAATTTGGGTGGGTGCTGGAAACTGAACTCAGGTCCTCTGCAAGAGCAGTACGCCTCCCTCTCCAAACTGTTTCTGAAACTGATTTGCAGCAAAGAAGAGAAAAGTAAGGCAGCTGTCTGTATACTGAATGTGTATGCTGCACAACCAGGAACACTGCACGTGTATACTGCACAAGTGTGTATACTGCACAAGTGTGTATACTGCACGTGTATACTGCACAACCGTGTATACTGCACAACCGTGTATACTGCACAACCGTGTATACTGCACAACGTGTATACTGTATAACCGTGTATACTGTATAACTGTTATTTTTGCTGCTTTAAAGTGTTTTTTTTTTTTTTGTGGAAAAAAAGAACTTCCTTTTTCATTTTCCACTTTGCAGACCTGTGACTCCCATGTTCTTTTTCTTTCGAATGTTACTATGCCAGTTTACACTACTAAATTATGGACCCAAATTTGAGTTCTTGGTCTAATTCCAATGTAGCTATCATGCAGTACCCTTTAAAAGTACTGCACTGGCTTCAGCTCATGAGACTTTTACTTCAGACTTTTGCATCCATATTCAAGAGAGAGCGGCCAGCAATTTTCCCTTCTCCAGCCTTGTTTGGTTTTGAAGTCAGTATTGTAATAACCTCGTAAACCAAGTTAGAGAATGCGCCTGCTCTCCCTGCTTGCTGGGCTGTCGTTTCTCGGAAAGAGTTTATGTAATGTGAAAATTCTCTATTCCTTAATTGTTTGGTCGAATTTACCTGTGAAGCTGTCCAGGCTTGGTAGCTTTGCCATGCAAAAATTTAAATATTGATTTGGTTTCTATAAGGATTAGAAACAACTCACAATTTCTACTTCCACCCCTCATTCAATTGGGCTGCAGTCACTGGCCATTTTGGTACCAGCTCATTTAGAAAAGTTTTCAAGCTTTTCGGAGAGAATTTGGTCATGACTGTCTTTTCTCTCCAGTGTGCCATGCTCCTCTTTCAGTTATAGCATCTTGATCCCCTACTCTCTTCCATCTTAAAAACTGTTAGGGCTTATAAATTTTATTCTCTTTAATATCCACTCAGGATTTATTGTCCTGTCTTAGCAAGTTAATGATATCTGCTCTTATCTTTATTATTACCATCTTCACGTTGTTTTTGGATGAAGGTATCATATTTTGTTTTCTGACTT
Organism: Peromyscus nudipes; assembly: GCA_902168325.1. NCBI lineage: Eukaryota > Metazoa > Chordata > Mammalia > Rodentia > Cricetidae > Peromyscus > Peromyscus nudipes. Next base: position 25,636 of record CABHPH010161431.1, on the reverse strand, counting down.
TTTATTGACATGTGCAAATACATGCTCATATATGTGTGTTTTGGGTGTGTATGGTGTATGTTCACGTGTATGTTTTGTGTGTGTGCATGTGTGTATTTTGTTTGTGTGTTGTGTGTGTGTATGGTGTGTGTTCGTGTGTGGATGTGTGTGTGAGCATGCATATTTATGTATGTGTTTTTTATGTGTATGCATGTGTGTTTGTGTGTGTGTGTGTGCTGATGTGTGTGTAGTCTGGAGGAGAGCCTTAGGTAGAGTTGCTAGTGCTTTCTCTTTGGTTGGCTCGCTTTTGTGGTTTGGAAAGTTTGCTCTATTTTACTATCCTTGTGTATTTGTCTTAGATCTTCAATGAAGCACATTTTAATAAGATCTAAAGTGAAATATTTTTAAGCTTCCTGCAAACAATTTGAGGATGCCCATTGTCTATTTATAGATTGGTACTTTAGATATTTTATTAACAATGTTTCAAAGCACTTTTGCTTTTTTTTTTTTAGGTAGCCTAGATTAACTGTATATTTGTCACTTTCTTTATTCTCATTTATTTATTATTACATGTGTAGATGATGTATGAAGGTGGCAGGCACGTGAAGGTCAGAGGACAACTTTCCTTATCCACAGTGAGATATGGGGATCGAGCTGAGGTTGCCAGACTTCAGTGGCAATTGCTTCTGCTCACAGATCCCATCACTGGCCCCATCACTCTCTTTACTGCTCATTCCTTCTTGTCAGAGTGCTTGCTGTGTGTGGTGGTTTCAAAGAAAATGGCCTCTAAAGGGAAGGGCACTATTAGGAGGTGTGGTCTTGTTGGAGGAAGTGCATCACTGTGGGGCAGGCTTTGAGGTCTTTTTTCTCAAGCTTCATTCAGTGTGACAGTCAGTCAACTTCCTGTTGTCTCTGAGTCAAGATGTAGGACTCTCAGCTCCAACACCATGTCTGCCTGCATGCTGCCATGCTCTCTGCTGTGATGATAATGAACTGAACCTCTGAAACTGTAAGTGAGCCACCCCAATTAAATGTTTTCATTTATTAGAGTTGCTGTGGTCATGGTGTCTTTTCACAACAATAAAAACCTAAACTACGACACTGTGATCGCTTTAATGATGATTCTAGGTTAAGAGTCTTTCTTTCCTTTCCTCTTTCCTTCCTTCCTTCCTTCAATGGCATTTTACTGTTAGCTTCAGCTGTTATCTGTAAGACGCTCTCTGTACCATTTCCTTTCCTCTGTGTGTGACCTGCCTTTCAGACCCATCAGTAGTTTGCTGTCTTGGCAGTTCTGTTGTGTCACAGAGATACCTAAATGTGACACTGAAGAATGGTGTCTTCAATTCATTCTGTTAAGTTCTCAGCCAGAATGTTCTTGAATGTTCTCTTATTCCCATCTCTGTGTGTGCGCTTCTAGAGTGTCAGTTGGATGTGCATTGGAATTATCCACTCTCTTTTCACAGCACGTTTAATCTTAGAATCCAGGTCTTTGTTGCTCAGGGTATTCACTATTTTTATTGGCTCTGTATTTCTAGATGCCGTTTCTCTCTTTAGCTGTGTCTAATACCTTATTCAACTCACTAGTCACATTTCTACTTTACAGTATTCTAGAAGCTCTCTTTCAAGAGAGTTTTCTTCAAATTTTCATATTTGATCATCCCTTGTTCTTTTGTTAGATTTTCTAGACTATATTTAGCATCATAAACATAAATGACTATATAATTGTTTGATAACTCTGATATATATGCCTCCAAGGCTCTGGTGTTAAATTAACTGATCCTACTACCTCTCCCTGAGAGCAGCACATGTTCAGGTGGGCTCTGTTGCTCAATGGATAGAACAGTGGACTTCCCAAGCAGTGGTGGTGCATGCCTTTAATCCCAGCACTCGGGAGGCAGAGTCAGGCGTATCTCTGTGAGTTCAAGGCCAGCCTGGTCTCCAAAGCAAGTTCCAGGAAAGGCACCAAAACTACTCAGAGAAACCCTGTCTCAAAAAACCAAAAAGAAAAAAGAAAAAAGAAAAAAAAAGGACAGTGGACTTCTAGAATGATAGTGGCACATTTTCCTGCTTGGTGAATTTTGATTGTTAGATTATGTTTGTTGAAAGCTTATTGTGGGGATTGTTTGAGTTCTTGATTTAAATTCCATAGACAGGAGTTACCTTTGCCTCTGTGCATGAATTATGACCTGATCTCATTTGACAGTTTAAAACAAAAATTCTTATTTGCTTTGCTCTTACAGGGAACATGGATTCAGACCGTAAATTCAAGAAGGAAAGCTCTCTCCCCTCCCTCCCTCCTTCCATCCTTCCTTCTCTCCCTGCCTTCCTTCCTTTCTTTCCTATTCCCCTCCCTCCCTTCTGTTTTGTCTTCTCTCCCATTCCTCCTCCATCTCCTCTTCTTCCCTTCCTCATTGGTGACAATTTACCATTTGATATCTAGAAACAACATACGCTAAAGACAAAAGTCAATGTTCAGAACCAAAGTTTGCTTATTTTTCTTTCTGGGCAAAAGTTCTTCACTCAAATGCAAACTGAGGCAACCTCAGGGTTTGTGACATCCTCAAGTGGATGTGACTGGCTCAGTCCTTTTGGAAGAAAACTTCTAAGAATGTGTATTGCCTACACCCTGCTCCTGTTCCAGGGAAACCATGATCAATAATGTCAGAGTGAAATGCAGCTATGGAAGCCTGCTGGGAGGGCTGTTATCTGGCATTTTGAGCAGAAACAGGCAGCTGCCTATTGCTTCTCAGTTTTCATGTTGCTTTGCTATGAGTAAAGTATTCAACAATGAAGCCTAGGGTGAAAGCCAACACCTTCCCCATCTATATCTATGACAGACCCAGGAGAACTGAAACAGGACTTGGACCTGGCCAAGACACCTCAGGAGAGAGAATGCAGACTGCAGTCTTAGCAGTAATGCCTTTAGCATGAACTGAGCCCTCTTCTAAGGAGGCTGGAGAGAGACGTTCCTCAAGAAATCTGGCATGACATTTGACTGGAAGACATAACATGTATGTGAACTATGTGTGCTTTTTGGACATGCCATTCAGAACTGGTTGTGACCAGTTCCACAGAACTTCTGAAAGGCCACACCTTCTTGTCATGATCAAGAGGACCCCAAGGAAGCTAGAATATATCAGCATGCTTTCTCTCCATTATCTCAGAGACTGCATGGATGAGGGATTGGGATCAATCAAAAGAGTGTGGAGCAAACTGCTGCAGAATTAATCCCCTCCAGCTGCTAAGGCATTGTGAAGAAAGCTATTGCTGATCAAAGGGTTTGTACATAAATCTCTAAAGCTTGTTGGCAGTTATAGCTTGCTATAAATGGATATTTCTCTTCCTATTACTTGCTTTTATTTCTTTTCTTTTCCTTATTCCTTACTTTAAAAAAAATAAGAGATGGGCTGCTCATGTAGTTTGGGCTGGCCTTGAACTTGTGGTTGTCCTATCTGCCTCCTGAGCATTCAGATTTCAGGTGTGTGCTATTATGGCCAGTCCCACAGATCTCTTTCAATATGGCTGTGAATTGCCCATTAACATGGAATAGATGGAAAACAGTCAGTTTTGTGTCTTTGAGTGTGTTTGTTCCTCATTCTCCATCTATTTGGAATGTGCTACATGAATATGTGTATATATGTTAGGAGTCAGAGAAACCCAGTGCTCTAACCCAACTTCTCAAACACCACAGATCATATATACATGCAGACTCAACAGGTCTAGCTGGCCTGGAATTCTGTCCTTCTAACAGGGTCCCAAATGATATAGGGCCTGCTAGTCCATGGGCAGGTAGAGTGGGAGTCTCTGCGCTGTGTCTCTGTTTTGGGGAGCTTATGAAGAATTCATTACTAGTAATCACACTTCATAATGGTAATTTCCAAGTCCAGTCTTTGCAATGTATAAGTCTGTAAAGAGCAATTGGTGGAATACCTCTCTCATTAAGGAAGTCTTTACTATCAAATGGACAAGTATAACAGGCTAGCTTTGATGGGGTCAGACCTGGATGGCTGAGACAGAGTCCAACGTTAGACATGTGATGGCTGTTCTGATGAGCTACAGGTAAGATTTGCCGATGGGTTAGATGTGGAGGTGTGTGAAGAAAGGGGGAGACGAACCAAATATGAAAGACTTTGACCTAATCAACTGGATGAGTGGTGTTCCTAGTTCCTGAGCAGAGACAGATGTGGGAGAGTCCATGTGGGTGGGTGGGTGGGTGACTGAGTGACTAAACAGACCAAGAAAAAGCATGTATGTTTGTTAATTTTATGGAGCATGTTCTGAAGCTGGAAACTAGGCCAGAGAATGAAGTCCAGAAGGTCTAGTTCTGGACTATGAAGCCATACAAAATCTGCATACTAAAAACCAAACCAAAACAAAGCAAAGATGTAAACACTTTACACAGCAAAAGGCTGGAAAAACCCTGGCCAAGGCTGACTAGAACTGGCCACTGGTGCAGGCATGATGTTTCAAATCCTTTTGGCCCTGCACAAAATCTCCATGCCTTGGGTAGAGAGTTAAGATGCTAATGAGGCACCTGAAGGATGGAGTTGTAGATAGAACCATGTAACGGAGCTTGAGCAAGATGGTCCATGCTGTGCAGAGGAGCCTGCAAAGCACTAGACCTTTGTGTTCAAGGCACCACTGAGCTCCTAAGCTAGCTCTTTGCTCTAGCCAGCTTCCCCATCCTTTCTCTTTAACAAACCATCTCTGGTTCCATTGCAAATATGTGTCTGTCTGTTTGGAGACACAAGAATCCAAAACCCATCTTGAAGTACCTTGGAACCCTATTATCAGCCAATATTAGTTCCATATTCCAAAGACTGGGCCTCGTGGGCTATAGATATCTGGAGAAGCTTGATGCTGGAGATGAAGCCTGGCTTATTGTGTGTGGGTGGCATTACATTATTTTATTCAAAGATCATGGCAGCCTTATGGATTCACAGTTATTGAAACTGCACTTAAAAGCTGCTTTCACTAACAAGCACTGATTCACCACTTGGGCCCACGAGGTAACTAAAAGTAAGGTGTGAGAGCCTGGACTTCCTTCTGCCTTCATTCTGCTGAAACCTTCTAGCTGATAATCCTACTAGTGCAGTGTGTGTATATGTGTGTGTGTGTGTGCATGCATGTGGATGTGTGTACACAGGTGTCCATAGAGGCATGAAGAGGGCATCAGATCCACTGGAGCTATAGTTTTTTGAGCTGCCTTGTGTGTGTGCTGAAATCCAAATTCTGCCACTCTGAGAGCAATCAGCTCTCTTCACCACTGACCCAACTCTTCAGTCCCCATATTGCTTTTCTTTTTTTCGTGTGTGTATGTGGGGGTGGGTGAGTACATGCATATGTATATTTTTATATATGCAGGTACAGATGGATGTACAGGTTTGAATGTACATGTGTGTCAGTGTTTGTGGAAGCTGATATGGCCAACCTCTGCTATCATTCCTCAGGTACCATCCACTTTTTTTTTTTATGTGGATTCTGGACATTGATCTCAGGTCCTTGTGCTTTCAAGGCAAGCACTTACTGAGATCCTTCCTATCCCTGACAGTGGTTTTCGAGTCTTAATAATCTAGAAGGACTGGAATTTGTTCCACTCTCTCTGACTGGCACCACTGCCCACCTAATTCAGGTATCTCAGATGTGGCACAAAGTAATGCCAAGATGTCAGGTTTTGAGATCTAATCTGGGTCAGTGGAGGAAAAACTTATTCACAAAAGGGTTGTAAACAACTCCCAAGCCTTTTAATGGCCAGCCCTGTAGGTCTGAGAACACAGGAGACAGGGTGGAGGGAAATGGAGTCAGGGCATTGGAACTGCCTGAAATGGATACCCATACTTCTTCATGCCCATGTCATATACCAGAGCCATCAGCAAATGAGAGGGGTGTGAAAGAAATGGACCTAGCCCTTGTAGGCCCTGACAGTGTGCTCAGGTCTCTGCAGGGTAGTCCCCACTCACCACTGTTGCTGCGTGTCCTGAGGTCAGATCCATCTCCTGGTCCATCAGCCTCTTCAGGAACTTCCACGAGTTCTGATGTCTTGGAGGAAAGAGGAGATGGCACAGAATAAGCCAGTGAGACATGATGTATCACGGGCCAATTGAGAACAGAACTTTAATGCCAGTACTGGAGCTAAAGAGGAATTTGTATAATATTTGTGAATTTTTAGCTGTTATAAATGGTCCATCATCGATTGACATGTTAAGGGGCATACAACTGTCCATAAACATTCACACACTTTGGCATGGTTTTTATTTAAATCACATTTAGCACTGTTTCTATGGTTCTTCCAGTAGGTGAATTAACATCACCATCTGAACTTCAAATGAGAATGATATCCTCATCAGAAGGTCATGAGGTAATGTCACAAATTATAGGAGACTGGGGAGGGCTCTGTTGGTAAAGTGGGTGCTATGGGAGTATGAGAACCTGAGTTTGGACCCCCAGCACTTATGTACAAACTAGGCATGAGGGACAGGTGCTTATAACCTCAGTGTTGGAGGGGGCACTGGGACAAGTAGATCCCTTGAGCTTAATTGAATTTACTAGCTGAATTGGTGATTTTCAGGGTTACTGAGAAACTCCATGTCAAAACAAAGGGGGGGGGCGAGTAGCAAGTGAGAGAGTGATAAAGGAAAACACCTTACCCTGACCTTTGGCTTCCACATGCATGCACATACATTTGCATACCCTCACATGAATATAAGCATACACTAAAACACATATACAATGTCACAGGTAATATTCTAAATGCCTCGAGACAGTGTATATTGGAGCCAGACACTTCCATTTTACTATCAAATCCTTCAGTGTTCATATGAAATGGCTGGTATAACAACCCTGACACAACTGTTAAGTTCTCGTTCTTAATAAAACAGAATGAGATATGTAAGTGTGTCTTTCAGAATGCTGCCCAGTGCTTTCTTCTCTACTTGTTTAGTCTTTAGAAACAATTGAACCAAAGGGTGCGGAGCCCGGTCCCCTTCCTCTTTAGTGTCGCCTACAGTGCTAGCAAACTGTCCACTACTATTCACCCTCACCGAGTTGAAGACAAACCTAAATGGTGTCAATGTTATGCATAAGCTGGGAAAAAAACATGGAAGCTATTTTTCATTTTTTTAATAGTCATTATTCTTCTTGAGAGTTTCATTCATGTAGACAAATGAAACATGATTATGTTTTTTTCTCTTGGAAGTCAGTGGAAGGACAGCTTTCAATGAGTTTAAAGATAGCTTGTAGCATGAGTCTTAAAAGTTCTTATTTATAAAATCAAACCCAAGGCCAGTTATTGGGGTGAACACTGGAAGGTCAGAGAGACAGAACATGCCACAGCTATCTCACCTCACTGGATCCTCAGCTGATCTTGTTTCCTCAGACTGGATGCCCCGAGCCCTCATCCAGAATGGGTCTCAGCTGAACTGCTGCTAGAAGCCTGAAAGCTTAACCAGCCACATGCTTCTCCAGGCCGCCTCTCCAGGCCAAATGCCTCTCCAGGGCAAATGCCTCGAGTTTCTGGTCCTCACGCCTTATATACTTTTCTGCTTTCTACCACCACTCCCTGGGATTAAAGGCTGACTTTCTGGGATTAAAGGCGTGGGTCACCATGCTTGGGTGTATCCTTGAACACATGAATTTCTGCCTCTGGAATGCTAGGATTAAAGGCGTATGCTACCACTGCCTAACCTCTATGTTTAATATTGTGGCTGTCCTGTTCTCTGACCCCAGATAAGTTTATTAGCATACACAATATTTTGGGGAACACAATACCCCCACAATAGCTTCTTAGAAATTGTGTGGCATCAGAAGGCTTTCTAGTCTCACTTGCCTGACTTACGTTCCTACTCTCTACTACTGGACACAGGAGTGCACAACTATTTGACACTAAGCTTTGAGCTCAACAATTCATTGAGGTTGGGTAGCCAATGAGTTTGAGGCACCTGCTGTGTGTCTTTCCTGGTGCTGGGGTTACAGATGCACGAGCTGCATTGGCTTTTATGTGGGCTCTTGGAATCAAACCAGGTCTTCATGCTTGCCTGCTAGTTCTCAGCCAGCCCCCTCCCCTTCCCACCCAGACACTTCATGGAACCAAAGATGACATCAGTTACCGAGGTTCTGGGGGGTGAGTCAGAACCACTGCCTGAGCTGCCTTTCTTTGTTCTCTGGGCCAGGGAAGTGCCAAATCGGAGGGCCTCATACACAGGGTCCACCTTATTGCCACAAGCTGCAAAAGAAGAAAACAAACACCCATTTCAGAGAGCCCAGATGACCCAAGAAGTCGGATCTGACCAGGGGCTTGTGTGCTTACTCTTTCCTAATGGATGAGGGCTCATATCAAATGCCCTTGCTCCAACAAGTCCAACCAGGACTAGGGTCTACATCATCCTGCTCTGGTTCCCCCAGGGAACCTGACATGTCCGATTAGAACTCTGTCCCTGATGTCTTCCTGAGTGGTTGGTTTTCCTTTATTATTCTTCCCACTAAACTTTGATGGTTCTTCCCAGGAACTGGTTTGTTTCCTACAGTTAGAAGCTCTGATCACTAAGACACTTAGTCTTGAGAGAGAAAATTTGAGAACAATTGTTCTCAAACAACCAGCCCTGATACATTACATTCCTAATGAAAAGCTATCTAGTTTATCATTTCCAGTTTAAAATCCATCCAACTAAAAAAGCCACAGGTGTAGAGGCTTCAGGTACAGAAAAACAAACAAAAGTAACCCACCCAACTAAAACAGTATATAGAAGCCAATTAAAAGATTACATGAAAGAAGATATCCGCACTACATCTAGAGAGGGCACTTCAATAAACAGTGTCATTTGCTGAGTTTCTACTCAGCATTGATATATTACATTACATATATACTGCCACATATTATATATACTATTCTGTATATATTACATAAATATATAAACAATTGTGAAAAGTAGTGACCATTGGCCCCATCTTAGAGCATATGGCAGAGAGTTCAATGACACTGTTGATAAATGGGAGCTGACTCTGCACCCGGGCTGCAGGATGCCATGCCCCATGCGGATGGTTGAGTGGGCGTGCCCTTTTAGGCTGATGGTTGGGCAAGTGTGTTGTCTTGTTGCTGAAGGTCTGGAAAGTATGGCATCTACTTTTGAGACTCTTCTATTTTTAAACTCTATCATGGAGATCATGAAAATATGTTTCCTCTCCAGCAAAATAAGTAGAACTAAAGAGCAAACCACCACACAGGTAGCCAAGGCTAACCCACTGGCTTTGTAGCCCTTAGAGGGTCACTGTCCTCATTGACTTTGCTGCTAAAAATCCCACCTCAGTGCATTCCTGTCCCAACTCACCAATGGGCATAACTTCTTTAATGCATCCAAACTGTTCATGAATGAGCAAAGGGGAGCTGTAGTAACGCCGAAATCCCTTTGGCTGGAGAGAGAATGAAAAGGAGAAGGGCTTAATGTCAGGAGATGGAGAAAACCAAGCAGGAGTCCTAAAGAGAAAGCCCACTGATGCCTCCCTTTACTGTACTGACACAGCCTGTTAATGTTATACTTTACCACTGACAGGGGACAGGGGAGAGAGGAATAGATGGAGGTGAGCAAGCTAATGTTCCATCTAGAAGGCAAGCTCCCAGCCTCCTGGCCCATGCCTGTTCTGCTGTGCCCTGTGACCCCACTACATGCAGAACCCCCATCCCCACCCCAGGACAAATCTTACAGTTTTCCACCACAGCTTACTGTGGGTGCTTCAAACTATAAAAAGCCTACAGAGGGGAAGGTAGGTGTCAGGGCATGCCCAAGGCCCTCGTATGTTTTCAGAGTGTCATGCAGAACCATCAACTTTGCTTTCTAGGTTCTGTCCTGTTTCTGACCTGTGGTCTTTCCTTTGGCTTGTGGGAACTACCCTGGGACATACAGAGGGGAGCATGTGACAGGATTTAAAGGAAGAGGACATTGCAAGCCAGAGTCACCAGATGCACTTTCTAAGAACCTAGATTTGATATACCCCAGGGTTGGAAGGTAACTTGGTGACCTGGACCCTGCAAGCATCCATGAGTCCTCACACATGTTCTTGCAAGTGGTGCTCATCTTTGTGTGAATACTACAGAGACTGGGGTTAGAGGAAGCTCCCTCCCCTGAAGGCGGGTCTTTGGTGGTGTTACATCTGGTGTTAAGCTACTGTACCTACTCATCATGAACTTCTCCTTAGAGTCAGAAAAGACAACAGAGTTCCTTCCTGGGTTGGGCTTAACAGTTTCTGAAGACAGTTGCTCACTCTCTATAGTAGACATTCTTGGTGTAATACTTTGGTCACTCTGGTTGCAATGGCCTTCAAGTGTGTTCTGGGGTGCATTGAGACTGACGGCTGCACTCTTGGGTCTGAGATGAATGTGCGTAGACGGTGAGATCTTTAGTTTGACCAAATGACTGTCACAGGGACACTCAGGTCAGGGGATTAGCTTCAGTCTTCTCTCCACCCCCACTCAAATAACAGCTAATTAATCACCTGGTAACCAAGTAGTAACCAAGTAAAGCACCCTAGTTTGCAGGGGCTGATGGGGGCTCCTATAATGTTGAATTTTCACTCTGAAAACCTGAATTGTCCCAGGTGGAGAGAAATGAAGTGCTACAGCTGAGAAGGTCCCACCTGCTAAATTCCTGGCCCTGAGAATTGGACTCCTTTCCAGTACAGGCCTTTGGTACAGAGATCAGCACATCTCTGCTCCTTCACTGGGCCAGTTAAGCTGGGTGGCAGGCTAGCGTTTCTGAGGATGCTTCAGAACTCCTGAGAAGGGGTTCATAGGGTGTGGCATCCCTGGGACAGACTCCTAGGGACTCTGGGCAGAGTGTTCCAGGGCTCCATCTGGCACCAGCACTTACCAGCTTGCCCATGCACCGCTGGGGTGCCAGCCCGTCTGCACACTTGTGATGGATGCTCATCTTACAGGCCCCACAGCGCAGTCCGTGCTTAGCGTGTGTTCCTGTCGGGCACACAGCAAACTTTGGTTAGGTGAGGCTTGCCCTTTCCTGTGGTCTGGTCAGAAATCGCTGAGAGAAAGCGATACTGCTAGCCAGTGAATTCTTCTCTGAGATTTTTTCCCCCCAGGAAACTTGAAAAATAGAAATTTTTAGTATAATGTATCTTTTCCCACATCCCACATTTTCTGCTTAAGGTATCTACTCTGGTTTCTCCCGTTTTATGTTCACGATGTTAGCAAATCTGAGCCACCTTTTTTTTTTTTTTTTTTTTTTTTTTTTTGGTTTTTTGAGACAGGGTTTCTCTGTGTAGTTTTGGTGCCTGTCCTGGATCTTGCTCTGTAGACCAGGCTGGCCTCGAACCCACAGAGATCCGACTGGCTCTGCTTCCCAAGTGCTGGGATTAAAGGTATGTACTACCACCACCCGGCCTCACTCAAAACTTTCTTTGTCTTAATTCAAGTTAACAAATACATGTTCTTTACTGTTCATGTAGGTGGTCCATCTCTTCTCTTTCAATCCTTACTGAGTCATGCTGGTCCTAACATCTTATCCACTCTCATCTGCTCACCATGATGGGTGTGTGTGTGTGTGTGTGTGTGTGTGTGTGTGTGTGTGTGTGTTATGAGTTGAGGAAAGCTTGCAATTCCTTATGCTCATGAGCTGTTAGCCACGTAGCTTTCTTTCATTTCTCTGAATGCGTTAGCTCTTCAGTCCCTTAGGGTCCTCACATGCACTGCTGTATGTATCTGCAATGCTGTTCTGTCTCTCTTTACTTGGCTAGTGATCCCTCATGCTTTGACTCTGTCATCTATACCAAGCATTTCCCTTCCTCTGTGCAAATATTTGTCTTCTCTTTTCCCCTTCCTTTTATCTCCCTCTCATCCCCCCTTCCCTTCTTCCACTGTCCTCTCCTCTCTTCCCATCCTCTTCTCCCCTCTTACTTCCATCCTGTTACTCTCACACCTCTCTTTCTCTCCCCTCCAATTCTCCACCCTCTCCCTCCTCCTTCATGCTGGAGATGAACCTGGGGTCTCACACGTTCTAGGTATGCACTCAAGTCACTGAGCCACAACCCAGCCCCCCTACGGTTCTTTCTTACAGCACCCTGCGATTATCTTTTATAACATTTATTCTAACTAGCAACAAGCGTTGACTTGAAAGCCTGCTTTGTCTTCCTTTCCCTCTGGAGGGTGACCTCACTGAGACCAAGGACAGTGTGTGTTGATTTGCTGCTGTAAGCCTTGCCCTGTGCACAATGCATTCAATAAACCAATGAACAAATTCTGTCATAATCACAGCACGTGGTGAAGCAACAGTGACTGGTGTGAGGGACTTCATGAGAGCAGACTCTTCAACATTGCAGGAGTATCCAAAAGCTGAAAGGGAATGCCAAGTTCTATCTGCATTGTTTAGTTTTAAAAGTGAAAAGTCCATTCTTTCACAGCTTGGCTCAAATACCTCCTCTCATTTTGGCAGGACTGCTTAACATATGTGGAGATGAAGTTGGGATTAATTAGATGATATAACAAAGAAGTGCAAGGATCCATAGTTCTTCGGGAAAAGCAATGGGTAAGTCATTGAATGGGCAGAGAACTAGAAATCTTTTGGAAGATGTCACCTGGAAAGTCCCTTCAGGAAGCACCATTTAATAGAGAACCTGTCTCTGTTACACCTGAAGACAGAAAGCTGCTCTCTGTCTGTTTCTGCCTGCACCCTCCCATGTGCGCGAGAAGCATGCGCATGTACACACACACACACACACACACACACACACCACACCACACCACACCACACCATGAAGGCATATTACTTGTTTATACACAGTGGCAGAAAAGCCCCCTTTGTTTCTGAAAATAATCCCTCAGGTAAGGCATGCTGTTCTTTCAAAGGCTGGCCTTGGAAAGCAATGACTTTTCATTTTAATTCAGAGCCTGCTATTTGTGCCTGTGTGGGAAGGTAAGCAAGATCTTCAAAGGGAAGTTGCTTGGCTGTGAGCTGGCCTCTGAAATGGTGTCATTATAAATGATGGTATATTTTCCTTCATCTATATATTTCATTTCCCTGACTTCGGTTTTCCGGCCTGCTTTCATACTCTGCTGCTTGGTATGAATCAGACCACCAGCAATTACTTGGTGTTAGGTGTTCCCATTTCCACTGTGCGGTGACAAGCTTGATTGAAGGGGGAAAGCTTCTACTAGGAACTTCAGAGAATAGGGAGGGAGTGATTTGGATCACTGCAGTGGTCCTGGTTTATTCTAGAAAGATTTGGAGAAGGCCTGGCCCGACTTTGTTCTGTTACTCCTGCCGTCCATCACCAACACCTTGCTGTATGTTACCTTTATGTCCGATGAGAGAGAAACACTTAGCTTTGGATTTTTGTATGTCCACACTGGCTCTTCAAATTTAAAAATGCAACCACATATTTCTGTTCCCTTAACTACTTTCACCATCAAATGAGTACCCTCTCTCCACAGGGTTGCTAACAGAGCAGTGTCATAATGAGACATCCTTTGACCCATGAAAAGACACAACCCTGTCTCAAAAACAAGGCAATTATGCCTGAGGAACCAAACCTGAGAATGTCTTCTGGCTTCCATAGGCATGTGTACACATGTATATACTTGTGCACATCTGCATACTCACAAGCATGCACATGTGCATAAACATATACATATACCAACTGCACTTAATATTCTTACTTCACTCTAACTGTAGTTCAGAACAGTGTGATGTACAGAACACCCAGCACCATGTGACTGCCAAGGTCTTGAGGCTCACTGCTGCCCAGCTTCATGAAAGAATGTTTTACAGTTATATTGATAATTACCCTGAGATATGATCAAAATTTGGAGCACAGATTTTACTGAAAGTGTACAAATTTTTCACCATAAAATGAGGAACTTATGCATATGAAAGGATTTCAGAGGGGCTGGTGCGATAGCTCAGTGTGTAAAGGTACTTGCCATCCAGCATGACAATATAAGTTTGAACTGATAGAAGGAGAGAACTGACTCCTGCAACTGTTCTCTGACCTTTACATACAAGCAGGGTACTCACATCCCTGACACACCAAACGAACAAACACATAAATGAAGGTAAAACTTTTAAAGGAAAGGAGTGAATAGGTTTAAATACTTAGAAACAAAGATGTCACTGGATTTCAAGTAAATAGTGTTGAATTGGTGCAATACACTTGATCATATCAAAGGCCCAGTAAGATTACACTGGAAGAATGGAAGTGAGTTTAATATTTATCTGGAAGAAAGAAAGCCAACAAAAACATGGTAAGCATGTTTAACAAAAGAAATGAACACAGAACTTCACAATGGTAGTTTAGAAACTGGAAGACCATAGAACCTTAAAAACAGTCGGATCCTAAAGTTCTGGCAGAAAATGATTTCCAGCCTAGGTTTTTACACCCAGCTAAATTGCCAAACATAAGTGATGGCAGAATACAGGTATTTTCCAAAATTTTGATCTTTCTTTAAAATACTTTCTTTCCATGTGCTCATTCTTAAAAATAGCTACTATAGAATGTGCTTAAAAATGAGAGAATAAGTTAAGAAATTAAAAATCATTATGTGTAGTGTAGAGGAGATATGGGGTAGAAGTGGGGTCTCCTGTATAACTCGGCAGTAGCCCAGGCTAGAGCTTCAAGATGATGTAAGAGGGTAGGCTGAAGAATAGAATAAAGGAAATAAAAGTTTAAGGACTTTGGATTTTATAATAGATACAGCATTTGACAGATCTGTGGGAGTGTTTATAAATTACAGAGGTATGAAAAGTTAAGGGAGTAGAAAGCGCATTTTTTAATTTGAAGGAAAATAAAATGTGTTTAAGAAAGAAATGCAATCATAGTAAAACATTTGAATTAGAAAATATCAGTGATTACTCATAGTGCCTAAACTGACCTTCAAACTTACACAAAATTGTGATTTAACTGTTATTCAGAAAGGGCAGAACAAGGAAGACAGAGGCAAGTGTGTCTGGTGGCCTGAGAGATGAATCCTTGTCTACAGCAGGAAGGCATCAAATGTATTAATCAGTACAAAGAGCAAAAGCGTGTCCCTGAGAACTATAGATGTGAAGGTCACGGAAAGCAATGAGGACATGATGGAGGACACCGTTCTGAGTCCTGATGAGCTAGTTCCACGGCTGTACTTCAGGACCGTCTGTCCCGAACTATCCTCCTGTACTATTGTGACTAAAGGCGGGTGTGAGGAAATGATGACTCAGAGGGCAGAGATTTGCTGCTCAGCCCGATGATGAGTCGATATCCCAGACCCACACCGTGGAAGGAGAGAACCAATCCTACAAGTGCTTCTCTGATTTCCACATGAACACCTTGGCCCAAGAGAAAACACACACACACACACACACACACACACACACACACACACTAAAAGTGTTAAAGAAACAAAAAACGAAAGGTAAAGTCTCTGGAAACAAGACCAAGGAGATGGCTCAGGGGTTAAAGTGTTTCCCGTGCCAGAGTGAGGACATGAGCCTGGATCCTCAGAACCCTTTTTAATCTCATTTACCTTGTTTCCATAGCACACACGTGAAATCCCAGCATTCCTATGGAGAGATGGGAGACAGAGATGGGATCCCTGCAAGCTGGAGGGTCACCTGGTCCAGAGGACACAGTGGCCAACAACAAGCAACCCTGTCCCAAACAAGGTGAAAAATGTGGACTAACATCTGAAGTTGTTGGTCCTCTGACGGCCACATGTGCTCCAACTCAAAAATACCACCCCCCTCACACACAGAATAAAAGCTCTATGCAAAGACTGATTTTTTTTTTTCACCATGCTGGTAGCTACATCTATGGAATTAGAATGACATGCTATTAATGAATATTATTAGGCATGTATTTTCAACAGTTGGCTATACTGTTTATTGTTTCTTTTTATGGTACTGGAGATTAAACTTATAGCTTTACACATGACTGGCAAGGGCTTTAGCAGTAAGCAATTCCCCTAGCTCTCATTTTTGTTTTTGCTTTTTCTTTTTTGAGACCACGTCTGGCTGGCTAGCACAGTCTGGCCTTGAATTAACTATGTATATAATCCTTTTGACTTTTCCTCCCGAGTTTTGAGGGTACAGGTGTGTGCCACCACACTTAGATTGGCTAGATCAATTTTGTAAGGAGGTTGACATTGAGACATTGCTTAACTATTAGGAAAATTCCATAAGATGTCAAAGTTAAACATAAAATAAGACTTAACAAATGAGAGCCCTAAACTACAGAAATAGTTTGGAAGATGGAGAAAAACCACCTTGAAAGAAAAGAAATCTAGCCTTACTGCTGTATTGGAATTAGCAACAAGCAATGGTTAAAGTTAACTGTATAAATATTTAGATTGCTTAGGTTTGTTCCATTGTAGAATTATGACTACAGATCATCAATGAAAATGAATGTAAATCAGATAAGAAAAGGTGCTTTTTAACTATGATTTGGGAAAACATTTTTTTTCTCCTGAGACAAGACTCAAACATGGTATGTAACCCAGGCTATCACACTTTCTACATCAGCCTCCTTAGTGCTTGAGTTACAGATGTGTGGCACAATACCCAGCTGGCTTGGGAAAACTATTTCAAAAATGTATAACCCTATATATAAACACGAACATCTATAAATATAGCAGTTCACCCGTATCTGTCTGGGTTATCACTCCCACTTTATGCCTGAAACCCTGAGTAGTACCAAATTCTCAATATACTGTTTTCATTCCTATTCATTCCCATGATAAGGTTAATTTATGAATTATTATGAACAGTAAAAGCAGCAACCATAATTAATAGTAAAATAGGAAAATTATAACACATCATAATGAAATTTATATGACTGTAAAATCTCTCTCTCCCCTTCCCCTTTTGACAACCCCTCGTGAATTGTACTTATCCTCTTCTTGTGATGGGAGATGGCAAAAAGCCTATAGGTTGAGGTGAAATGGGATGAGTGATATGGGCACTGTGACAGATAACTCGGTCTGATAACTGAGATGGTGACCGTGATGACCAGACAGGTAACTTACACAGCTGCAGTCCACTAGATGAAGGGATGCTGTATTCCTGAGCAGGGCAGTGTGGCATTCTACCACACTAGTCAGAAGAGCATACAATTTAAAGCCTATGACTTGTTTACTCATAGAATTTTCCATTTAAAAATTTCAGATTATAGGTGATTATGGGTCACTGAAATTGCTACCAGTGGGGAAACTATATATTTTTATAATACATATATACAAATTACATATATTATAATTACCAACCAGCACATGCAGGATATGGGATGCATTTCCACTACATTTACATGCCAGTTCTCTTAAATATAATGATATGGAGACTATTTCTAAGATCCTAAAGTCACACAAGGTCAAAAAAGCCAAATGAAGCCATGGAGCACAATTCTGTCTCTTGGTATTTGGATAAAGGGCAATTTGAAAGAAAATTAAATGTATTAGTTTGTCAGTGAGTACAGAAACACACAAAGACACACCTGAGAGGAAGAGCACCATACTTGAATTCTTATCTTGATTCTGTAAGAATTAAAAATAATTGAGCTACTGGGAGGAATAATTCCTTTCAGGATTCTTCATTTGATTAATAAATGAGCCTTGTGTTTCGTACGTAAACTGTTATTATAACCAAGGAGGCGGGGGTAGACACAGCTGGTAGCTTCTCTGGAAAGAATGAATAAATGTGGAGGATGTGACGCACTGGCTGGGAGCTTTCTAGTCCTTCTGTGGTCTCCCATCCAAGCACTAACCAGGCCCAATCCTGCTTAGCTTCCAAGATCAGTGGAGATCTCTCTGATGCACTCAGGGAGATAATGGCCCACGACTCTTCCTATTACCTCAGTAGTCCTCTGAGGTAGGAATTTCCACCTGCCCTTTCTGTAGAACTAAGGCCTGGAGACAGGAAACTGGTTGGGAAAGAGGATGAGGGTCCAGTCTAACCTGCTCTGAAACTTAGCTCTCTTCCTTTCTGGGCAGTCTTCTGCTAGCCTTTTGTGAATCAACAGGTCTCAACCCTCATCTGTCCAGATTTCCTTAACTGAAATTGAAAGAGCAATATTAGAAAGACAGTCATGACCCCACTGAAGTCTAACTGTATCTTAGGATAAGAAAATAAAAATACAAGTATGATCAATAAGAGTGAAGTCACTGAGAAATAGCAAGAATTTCCAGGTTTCCAGAGTTTTCCTGAGATGATTCTGGGGCTGCAAATGAACTATTACAACATTTTCTTCCAAAGAGACATCTGGTTCCATTCCTGGCTGAATACAGAAGAATAAGTCCAGGAGCTGGAGACAGCCCAAGTTCAGTTCCCAGCACCCAGGTCTGGTGGCTCCCAACAGATTGTAACTCCAGCTCCAGGGGTTCTGACACCCTCTTTTGGACTCCTTGGGCACTGACACACATGTGGCATACATACACATAGACACAAACACACACACACATATGCATCTACATAAAAATGAAAAGTATCTTAAAAAGAGCTCTCTGAGCTGACAAATATGAATCCACCTTTTTAAGATTCTCATAGTGGATTATAGGCTGAACTGGCCTGTAGCTCAGTGCAAGCCTTTGAAAACATGCAACACAGAGGTGAAACGCACAGAGAATTCTTCCCACTCCACATGCTAAACCCTCTAAGTTGGTGATTGCTGACAGGAATGTGCCAGTCAAGGCTGCAAGAGCGTTAGCCATTATGTCTGCATCGGGGTTCCCAGGTATGCTATCCATTTGCTCAGGGACTTGCTATTTTATTTTTTAAAATGATAGAAGATAGTTCTCCTTTAGTCAAAATCATGTTCTAATCTTGGTTATTTACATTTTTTGGTTTGTATGTGTTTGTGTGTGATCTGATATGTGTGTGTGGTGCCTGTTTGTGAGTGTGTCGGTGTGTGCCCACCACACACACAAGGGAAACAGAGCAGAATGGCAAACATCTTCCTCCATCTGTTTCTAACTTCTATTCTTGAGATGGAGTTCTCCCTGTGCCTGCAGCTTGTTGTTTCAGCTAGCCTGGCTGGCCAGCAAGCCTTGGTGGGTTTCCTGTCTCCTCCACCTAGTGCTGGGGTTATTGGCATTCGCAGCTTTGCTGGGTTGTTGTTTGTGGGTACTGGGGATTTGAATTTAGGACCTCATTCTTCCCCACTGAGCCAGCTCCAAAGATTTCGGTTGATTCTTATTAATACTGAGGTTGTAAGACAATGAGATACAAAAATAGGATGACTGTTTAACAAATTACTATGCCTTCTACACATTAGCTATATTTGGATGTTCATGTCTGGGTATTGTGTGCATGTATATACATGTGTAATTTATGAAGACAGCATGGCAGAGTGGAAAGAGTTGGGCTTATACTATTAAAAGGTTTCAACAGCAGTTCTGTGCTCTGAGATCGAGAGCAAAGCAGCCAGTTCTGAGTCATTGACAAGCAGGTGGCGAGATAAGCATAGCGTCACCTCTGAGCAATGACTTACTCCGGGGTCACGACTTCAGATTCCTTAAGTCTGAGCTAGCCACATCAAACCTAAGAACGGACATAACTATGCAGTGCAGGTCTGTATGCACCATTCTCCTTGTGTGTGGTGCCTCCATCTCTCTCCTTCATAGTTACAAACAAGGAAGGTGGTCCTTGCTGTGTAGAAGTTAGTCTCAAGGGGCTGGAGAAATGGCTCAGCCATTGAGAGTACTTATTGCTCTGCAGAGAACCCAGTTCAGTCCCCAGCACCCAAGTGGTGGCTCACAACTTCCTGTAACTCCAATTCCAGGAAATCTGAAGACCCCTTCTGGCCTCTGTGGGCACCAGGCAAGCATATGGTATACATACATATAGGCAAAGCACTCATATACGCAAAACAAAAATCTTTAAAAAAGAAGGCCCTCCTTAACAAAAGCTAGTGTTAACTACATTTTCACATGAATAGGTTATAAAATGCTAATGAAATGCATTGTTTATAGAAGAATTCACTCCACAGTGAAGTGAATCACACTTATCAAGCATATTAATAGTTTTCTTTAGATAATATTTAAATCTCCACATGATCGTTTATTTAATATTCATAGGAGAAATTCATTGTTGAAAATACTCTATCTACTTGTTGCAAATCATTTTGCTAAAAGTTTTAAGAGTCCTGGCCAAATTACACATGAGGATTATGTGGATGTTATGAGTTGGGTCTTCTAGGGAGTCATCCAAGGAGCTGCATCAGAAGGCTACACCCAAGATGGACAAAGAGGAAAAAAGCTACAAAAGAGGAAAAACCAAACCAACCACAAATCAAACAAGCATGTACTCACTCACAGGACAGAAAATGGGCCACTCAGTTGTTTAACTTAGATCGGGCCAGGACCTGGGAAGCCATGAGCGTGTAGCAGGAATGTCATGAGTCCACCAAATGACAACTTTGTTGACATGGTACTCCATTGCCAGGCTGGTGCTATGGAGATGGGGAAGAGAGAAGCTTCTGCGGAGAGAACCCTGGGTTTTGAGCTCTTCTGCAGCCCTTAGGAGGAACAGTAACAGAATCATTCTCCTCCTCTTATCCTGGAGGGATCTCTCCCACATGGAGCTTCCAGTGATAACTATGACATTCCCAATGGCATGAGAAAACCTTTGTGGTATTCAATGTGATATTTACAAATCATGGTTTGGAGTCAGTTGTGTGAAGATGTATTTGCCTAGAGGAAAGCAGATAATTCTCAGTCCCTCCAAAAATACTTGCTGCGGGAATCTGGGTATCTTGGCCTCTAGCAGAGAATAGTTCCATGGTCAAACCTTTCCATGGTAACAACAGGAAAATGGATAGGACTGGAGGTTATTATGGAAACAAAATAAGCCAGACTAGGAACTCAGACAATACTGTAGGCTTTTCTCTCATGTACAGTGTCTGTCTGTATATATATGTATGTATGTATGTATGTATGTATGTATGTATGTATGTATGTATCTATCTATCTATCTATCTATCTATCTATCTATCTATCATCTATGTATCTATCCATCTATCATCTACCTGTCATCTATCTATCTATCTACCTATCTATCTATCATCTATGTATCTATCACCTATGTATGTATCCATCTATCATCTACTTGTCATCTCTCTATCTACCTATCTATCATCTATGTATCTATGTATCTATATATCTATCAATCACCTATCTATCATCTATGTATCTTCCACCTATCATCTATCTATGTGTCTATCTATTTATCTATCATCTATCATCTGTCTATGTATCTATCTATCTATTATCTATCTATCTATCTATCCATCTATTATCTATCTATCTATCTATCTATCTATCAACTATCTATGTATCTATCCCTCCATCCATCCATCCATCCATCCACCTACCTACCTACCTGTGAATGAAAGTAGACCAGAGAGGGAGGAAGGGGTCTAAAGAGTAGAAAGGGGGAACAACAGAATGGAATAGTGGAATACGTGTGACATGAAGCAGAGAGAGGGCTACTTGGGGAGAGGAAAGTGAAGAGAAGAAGGGGTGAACAACAGAGTATAATGATGTAGACATAAACACACATCCCCAAGAAACTCATTACTTTGTATATTAAATAAAAACTGATTAAAATAAACAAGACAAATCTGGAAGAGTGTGTCCCCAAGAACGGCATTATTTTTTGAAAAATAATCTATTAAACCACAGTAGTGATTAAACCAGGACATGGCTGGTACTGGGACAAATGAACAACATAATCAACAGTGTGGATTGAAAGAGCCAAATAATGTCTTGAAGAATTCAGTGCTTGAGAGAGGGAGGGAGGGATAGAAGGAAAATGACTTCCCCCGCCAGCAGTGAAAGAAATATGCACCAAATGTTGGTGAGGCATCAGGTTCATTTTTTGGTTAAAGCGACAGGTGCTTATTCAGAAGAACTTATTGGAAATAAAGTTTGGATGGGGTAAGAAACTAAGAGTTGAAACTAATAAATTATCTGAAGAAAATTTAATCGTCAGAAACTTACAGAATTTTCAATTCCAGGATTGGGTCTTAGGAAAATAACCATATTTGCAAATAATTAGCAATAAAAGCTCATATCAGCTTTACTAATAACAGTGAGATACGTGAAAAAACCCAAAATACCATAAAATTGGATAGTAGTAATCAAAACTTGGTACATCCATAAACAAACTAGATTTTTGGCCAATGAGAGAATTTTAAAATTAATAATGGCTGACATGATGTTCATAATATAATGAAAAAAGTGTCACCCTCAGAGCAAAAAGCCCCCAATCTTTAGAAAACTTATTTAAAATAGGCATGCACATGCATATTAAAAGGCAGACATGGGCTCCAAGCAAACTGCTAACATGTGGGTGGTAGACTTATAAACCTTTTCAGTTTTGTTTTGCTTATTTGTATCTCCTCATTTTCCACAAGGAGTGTATTTTCCCTTGTAATAGGAAACACCGCTGGGCATGCATTTGAAGGGAAGTGGGATCATTTTTGAGGAGTTAGAAAAGTAGGGTCATGTTGAAACAAGAGGAACTGTGGAGGCAGTTTGGGTTTTGGTGTTCCCACCGTTGGGCACTGTTGGGAATGGGCTATGGCATCTTAGGGAAGAACGGTGGGGTCTGGGGAGAAGGCCCAATGGGGAGAGTGCTGGCTGCGCATGCAGGAGGATTTTGATTCTCAGCACCCTAGCGAAATCCTGGTTTGATGGTCTTCCCAGCACACCACACTGATGTTGAGCAGACCCAGCTCAGTTCAGGCTCTCCGTGACCTGCTGTTTTTCACCCTTCCCGAAAGGAGCCCTAGACTTCTCCCTGTTCTCCTTGTGGTATGTATTAGAAGGATCTGGAACTTTGCAGTGAGAGCATCGTGTTTTAGATAGCTCTAAACCCTATGCATCAATCAACAGGTTTCTGTTAAGAGGAAAGAAAAGGAGTGGGTTTGCTATCTCAGCTGAATCTAGTCATGGGGCCTAGTAAAAACTGATTAAAAATGACCTTCCTATCTCCTCTACCCTCAGTTCAACTCTCAAGTTAGGGCCAAATTTTCCAGGAAATCGAAGTGTGGGGACTCTAAGGTAGGAGTCTTCAATTTCTCTCTACCTTATTTACTGAGGCATGGCTTCTCAATTGAACCCAGAGCTCACCAATAAGCCTGGCCTAAACTATCCACTTTGCTTTGAGGATCCCTTGTCTCTGCCATCCAACTGATGGAATTACAAGTGGGATGCCTTTCACGTGTACTCTGTGTTTATGTGGGTTCTGGGGATCGATCCCAACTCCATCCTCTCTTGCTGCTTGTACAGCAAACACTTTAATCACTGAGCCACCCCTTAGCCCCTCACCAGGACTTTGAAATATCATTAATCAAGCAGAAAGCTCCCATTAACACTGAGAAGACCCCTGGGCCATCTCTCCCTGCCTATGTCCCCCATTCTTTCCTATAGAACATTGTCTCCAACCCTGTCCTAGCTTAAAAAAATTAATGGCATTCATTGTTTATAAATGCCTCTGTTGATCTTTCCTATTTCAGTTCCTGACGACTAGTGGAAAAACTCTCCTTCCCTCACCCCTCACCCACACTTGCCTTTAAAAATAGCAATGAGAGTTGGGTTGGCGCAGAGCCTCCTGGGTTTAGAGTTCACAGCCTCTACCCCCGGGGCCATCAGTTCATAATGTAGAAGAAACATGGCTGGTCAGGGTTTCTTTGGGGATGTGTGTTTGGCTTAAGCTTCCAGAGGAGGTGTCCTCTGAAGGGCCATGTTCTCATGCTCATCCGGGGAACATATGACTCGATGGCTTGACCCTGGTATTGACACTCTTGGCTGCTGTTTTCTGTCCCCCTTTTCCAAAAGCCCGTTCTGACGCCATTTACTTCTTTCAGACTTGTTCTTGGAGCTTGAGGCTGGAGAAATTCTATTTGTCTAGATTGCCAAAGAGTAAGATGACCAGTCCTTTTCCTCCAAGGTGCTTTTAGAGAAATTGGGCATTTGATTGATAGCAGGCCTTCTTTTTGTACATGAAGCTATTGTTTATTTTTAGTTTTAATTTTACGGTGCTGGAGATGGAACCCAGAGTCTCACACATGCCAGGCAAATGCTCTGCCATTGAGCCACATCTCAGCCCCCTTTAACAATTTTTTTTTTAATGAGACAGTGAATCCCTAAGTTGCCCAGGCTTACTTTGAATTTGAGACCTTTTTGCCTCAGCCCTCATGTGCAGCTGGGAGGAAAGGTGTGTACCACCATGCTTGGTGTGGAAATTTAATAATGGATATGCTTTTCAGTTTTATAACCCACAAACCAACTTTCTCAGGCATTGTTTCCTATTAGTCAATTTTATGAAGTATGGTAGCTGTTTCCAAACTTAATTTAAAGACACTAGGATTGAGAGGAGGGGAATGACTTGTCTAGTTCCTCCACCCAGCTATCTTGGCCTCCCCCACACTTTCTACCCCTCTTTGTATACTTCTCAGTGTTCATCATTTTTAACATGGACTGTGAACATCAGTCGTGAGCGAGGGTCCACTTTGCATTAATCTGATGGGCCGGAGCCCTTACTTCTGTTAGTTATTGGAGGTTTTAGAACAAGCACGTCAAACTCAGGAGCACAAGGATAACTCTTTAGATAGCAAGGTGGGGTCAGCACCCTTGAGATGAGCAGTAATGTGATGTTCGCTTGCTTCTGAGAGGGCAGTCACCAGCAGAGTGGACCAGGGGACACAGATGGGAAGAGAGGGACCAGTCAACAGCACAGAGTGGACCAAGGGACAGATGGAAAGAAGTTCTGTGGTGCAGGAAGCTGATGACACAGGACTGGGAACTGACTGAGTTGGTAAAGGGAAGCACGGGGACCCGAGCTCAACTCCCAGCACCCACAGGAAAAGCCAGGCAAGGGTGGCTGGCACTTGTAAACCAGCACTGAGGGGGCAGAGATAAGGGGATCCCAGTCAGCCTGGCCCAATTAGTGAGCCCCAGGTCCCACTGAGAGACCCAGGTTCAAAAGCACAAGGTGGCTGGGCCAGAGAGATGGCTCATCAGTAAAGGTGCCTGGTGAGCTAGCTCGATCTGAGTTCTGTCCCCAGGCCCCACATGGTAGAAGGAGAAAGTTGACTCCTGCAAATGTCTTCTGACCTCTACACATGTGCCCTGGCCTGCACATGTGTGTGTGTGTGTTTTGTGTGTTTTGTGTGTATGTGTGTGTGAACACCTACACAAATAATAACTGCAATAAAAATAAAAACAACACACACAGTAAACAGCACCTGTGCAATGCCATCTGCAGTTTACCTCTGTCCTTCATGAATATATGCATGTATATCTATGCACACCAGCACACACACACACACACACACACACACACACACACACACCACATTTCCCTGACTGGAGGTGGAGGTGTGTGTGTCCATGTGGTATATATGCACATGTACATGCAATTCTATGTGCCCATCTTGTACTTATGCACTGTCATGCTATTGAGACACAGCATGGGAAGGAACTGTAGACATCTGTATTTTCTTTCCAGGCATGATCTGCACTTTGTTTCTATGGCTGGGTGGCTGGGCATGTTTAATAAGTGGTAGGGAAAAATACTTCAATAGGATTAGTCATGGGTTCTCTTCTCCCCACCACTGACCTCAGGAAGCTTTAAGCCCCAGATGTATGGACTTGGCTTGCTCTGTTTTATACTACTGACCCAATTCTGTC